>CAWUFW010024692.1:0-56354 GCA_963921515.1 Calotriton arnoldi | reverse complement strand
GTGATTCCGTCGGGCGGTGTGTCTCCATTGGGCCGCGCCGCTACGTGAATGGGCACACTTTGATGGCGGGCGGTGTCGCTGGCTTACGGGCGGTGTTTGGCTGACTTTTCACATCCTAATTGGGCGGGCGTGTGGGCTGCGGCGGCCGGACGGTAACTGGTGGTTTTTCCATCCGCCAGCACGGCGGTGGTGCTTCCGCCCGCCATCCTAATGGGCCCCATAGTTTGTAAAAAATATCGAATTTTTAAAATGTCTTAAAAGTAATATTAACTTAATTAAATAATAAATATAATTAACTAAAACATACTTAAAAATAATTAAATAACCTTAAATGTAATAAATAATTAATGTAAGTAAAGAAAAAATTAAACATGCATTTTAATTTTTTAATACATATATATATTAACTTAATATTAATAAAAAATATTCAATCTTTTTAGCGTAGGATAGCGGGAGGGTAAAATTTACTATTCCCACTCCAGTGAGTGCAACAGTAGGGAAAGCGTTGGATAGCGGGAGGGTAAAAATTACTATTCCCACTCCAGTGAGTGCAACAGTAGGGAAAGCATTGGATAGCGTAGGGGTAAAAATTACTATTCCCACTCCAGAGAGTGCAACAGTAGGGAAAACGTTGGATAGCGTAGGGGTAAAAATTACTATTCTCACTCCAGTGAGTGCAACAGTAGGGAAAGCATTGGATAGCGTAAGGGTAAAAATTACTATTCCCACTCCAGAGAGTGCAACAGTAGGGAAAGCGTTGGATAGCGGGAGGGGAAAAATTACTATTCCCACTCCAGTGAGTGCAACAGTAGGGAAAGCGTTGGATAGCGTATGGGTAAAAATTACTATTCCCACTCCAGTGAGTGCAACAGTAGGGAAAGCGTTGGATAGCGTAGGGGTAAAATTGCTATTCCCACTCCAATGAGTGCAACAGTAGGGAAAGTAATGATTTAATATTTAAATAAGAATAAATTAATTATCAATACCAATAAAAAATTAATTAATATTAATTACCAATTACAAAATATTTAATAATTAATTAATTATAAACACCAATAAATATTATTAATAAAAAATTAATTACCTATTAATAATTAATCAACAACCAATTAATTTTCAATACCGAAAATGTAATAAGTAATAAAAAAATTACCAATTAATAATTAATTAACAATAAATTAATCAATACACAAAAATAATTTCAATAATTACTTAATTACAATTAAATTACTTCCCACCCTATTCCCTATAAACCCACAACCCGCTCCGAATAATAAATTAATACAATTAACATAATTATCAATTAATCAATTAATACAAATTAATTACCAATTAATAAAAATTAATTACCAATTAATAAAAATTAATTACCAATTAATAATTAATTAACAATACATTAATTATCAATACCAATAAATAAAAATAAATATTTTCTTAATTACAATTAAATTACTTCCCACCCTATTCCCCTATAAACCCACAACCCGCTACAGAACTAAAACGCAAAATTAAATAAAAAATAATTCATAATTCATAAAAATTAATATTTAATTTACTATAATTAAATTACTTCCCACCCTATTCCCCTATAAACCCACAACCCGCTACTGAATTAAATTACGTAAAATAATTTTACATAAATTTCAGTAACTTTAAAAAATATTAAACATACATTACAAAAATAATATAAATTTTTAACTCATATACTAACATACAAAACACTTACAAAAATTCGATATTATTAAAAATTCGATATTTTTAATGACTATATTATGTACTTCTATATTTTGACAATCAATATTACTTACCTTCATTTCGATATTATTAACCACTATATTATGTCCATTCGATATTATGTCCATTCTATATTTTGAATTCGATATTCTGTGCATTCTATATATTTTTCGATATTATGTCTATTTACCTTTTCCAACGCAGCACCACCATGCGGGAGCAATTTCCACGCACTGCCTCTGTGCAGCCAAAGAAATGGACGCAGCGCCTGCCGAAAAATCTGTTGCATGGTGAGTTTAGCGCACTGTGTCTCCAAGGTCTGAGATCCCGAGGTCTGAGAAACCAGCACTGACTCAGGCCCTGCTGTGCAGCTGTTAAGATTGACGCACCGTGGGACTGCAACTGAAGAAACTTACGTAGTGTCTGTTGGCTGCCACTGCCTCGAGCTACAGCGCATCCCGGATTTCCACACAACGCACCTGTGCACCAAGGTGTTCCGACGCAGCACCTACAAACAAGAACCGTTTTTGAATTGACGCATCACTTCCCCCTACAGTCCATTTTCGACGCATCACTTCTCCTGCATGCAGCAGAACTGGTGCATAGCCTCCCCAAGGACTCAGAAACTGACGCATCACTGTGTTTTCTAACGCTTCCCTCCTCTGCAGCCATTATGCCTTGTGGATTTTGACGCATCTTAGGTACTTTGTATAAAAATCACGCATTCATAGTTCTCTATGGACAGAATTGCTTGAAACCTTTAAAAAGTCATATTTTGAGTTGTGTATGTTGGATTTGTGTCATTTTTGTCTTGTTTGGTTTAGATAGAGATACTTTATTTTTTCCAAACTGGTGTGGTGCCGATTTGTAGTGTTTTCACTGTGTTACTGTATGTGTTATGTACAAATGCTTTGCGCATTTCTTCTGAGATAGGCCTGACTGCTCGTGCCAAGCCCCAAGGGGGTGAGCAGTGTTATCATAGGTCTGTAATCCCCTTATCCTGACTAGAAGGAGGGCCCCTAATTGGACAGGGTGTATTGATAAACTTTCAATCTACTCACCAGACTTTGTTTCTCATTCCCTGTATTGCAGCTACAGAATTCCTCATTTGCTTGATAAATATTGCCAGACATTATGGATATTTATTAGCAATTCTGCGTTTTTATATTATTTTTCTGAGACTGGTTTATATCAGCTTTGCTTTAGATTTGTAATAAATCCATACTTAATACCATCTTCTAACTCAGTGTTTTACTGTGTGGCCAAATGGGTTACACTGTAATTGTTAAATTGCATTTGACCCTAACTCCTTTTATTCCTCAGGCACATATAAACGTCCATTGCAGGGGGCAAGGAAGAAGGAGCCTAAATTCTATGCCTTGTCAGATGGTAGCAGAGCACTGTTAGGTCCTGAGATAGATGGGGTCGGAGGATTGGTAGAGTTTATGCGGTTTGTGAAGGAGTGGTAACAGTGGAGGAGTGAGTATTATTATTGTTGCACGTGTACGGCTTATGCTTAGTCTGTGGTGTTATAATGGCTGTGTGATGTTTGGCAGAGGTATTTGAATGTTGTGTGAGTGTGGTGTTTCATGTGAAGAAGTTGAAGTTGTTAACTGGTCCAACATGGCCTAAGATCCCTGGATGATATTGATAGCGTTGAAGACACTGCATAGTAATTGTCTACCAAGGTGTTGTGGTGTCTTTTGTGAGATGTTGTTGACAGCCCAATTGAGATAGGGACATTTATCTTTATGTGTGAAAGTGATGTATGGTTAGTGTGGTGAACCTTTTACGCAGTGGGAAACTACTGATCAGGGTGATTCCCCGCATGTCAAGGATTTATTAGAATGTGTGACACAGAATATCAGAAAGAGCTGTTCTGAGTTATTTCATGTGTGATTGAATTCTGTTGATTTCTTTAACAAAGCAGACAACCGTTATTTGTTGCCATTGCATTGCATTTATTTGCCTGTGTATTGCTGAAGAGAGTGTGTTGGCGAAAGTTGTAAATGGGGTGAAACGCTGCAAGGAGTGAGACTGACATCACATGGTGCTGCCCTGGAATTGGTCAGTTGGTGTAAAGTCCAGCTGTTATTGGTTTTCCACGTCATAAACTGTCGTGTTGGTATTGGTTGCTGATTTTAAACACCTGTTGTGTTAAGATTGTTATTTTCAGTTTTGAAATAAATACTTCAAATTGTGATTATTGACATTTTATCTAAAAAATGGTTTAAGGTCATACGAGATTTGATAAGGGAGATATGAAGATACCTGTTAGGGGGAGAGAATAAGCACCACCCGAAGATACTGGCAATAAATGTAGGCCTTCACACTTGTATTTTGCTTAACCCCTTCGATGCTCGTGACGAGCTCAGCTCGTCATGTTGCGCGGTCGCGCTGTGCGCATGACGAGCTGAGCTCGTCACGACCACACCCGCGATCGGAATGTCCAGCACACGAGCGGAATTCCGATCGCGGTCAAGGGGTTAAACAATGGCACAAGATCACTAAGAAAGAAGGTGCACTGGTGTTTCCACGCTATGGTACATTTAATGTGAGAGTCATTGAAAACTTGAGGAGGATTTTATATGAGATGAAACCACAGCCTAGACCTACACAGTTTGAAGCGCTCAATGCTTGGGAGCATGCAGCTCATGCCAGAGAGAAAGAGAGATATCAGGGAAGAGCTAGAAAGGCAGTGCACACTTATGCTGATGCTAGGTGGGATACAGAACAGAAGAAGTGGAGAACAGACATGATACAGGGAGCTATGTTGTATCTGGCATTAACTGGTGATGAATTTGAGAAGGACAGACCAGAGAAGAAAAAGAGAGAGAGTAAATGAGGCAAGGGAATCAGTTGAGAGTGGCGAAAACGGTGACAGCGATACTAGTTATAGTCTTTTAGATGTGTTGTTGTCCGAGCGTCCACTTCCATACAATAAGACCCAAACAAGGGGAGATGGAAGAGCTAATGCTAGTGAAAATCCTGGAATTACTACTTCACCAGTAAGTGTGTGTCCTAATGCCTTGGGGGTCACCCCTGTGAATATGAATCAAAACTTGATGGAAGGGAGTTTGGGGATTTGTGCCCCTGGTCCCTCCACAGCTTTGAATGTTGTCGATGCTCTCACTGTCCTGGTCTCCATTGGCCCTGCAGTTCCAATATAATCCCTGTACCACAGGGAGTGTTGTACATAATTTGGCAGTTCCAACTGAGTCAAGAGCCCCAGAAAAAGCTCCTACAAGCTTGAATGTTAGGTTTATTCCCTTGGTTCCAATGAATGCAAGCTCCCCTTTTGATGCAAATCAGACCCAACATCGAATAAGTCCCGATTTAGACTTTTGAAGTCATTTCAGGGGTTGCCAGATTTGGATTCGCTCACTTGGGAGCCCCCTGAATGCGCAAAGTAGCACACCCAGAGAAAGACCAGTACCAAAGACTTCTGAAGTGCCACATAGACTCGATGTTCAGAAGCTAGACAGATGGCTGAAGGTTCTGAATGCCACCTTGAATGATAGTGGAAGCACAGAAATAAGTCAAGGAAGTCATCATTGAAAGTGAATTTGGTCAATGTAGCTAAATTAAAACTTGAATTAGATGAGATGATAAGCGGAAGTCTTGAGTTGGTTCGAATAGACACATCAGAAAAATGAGCATTTGTTTATGAGCAAGGATGTTATCAGGAGAGCAAGACAATATCATAATAAATTATCTGAAATAGCTCAGACATATAAAGTAGATTTTGAGCGGACAAAGTCTTCACTGTAGAGCCACAGACTCTGCTTTTGCGATCAGGATTTAGAAAATATGAGAACACCAGGGAATTAATTTACAGCATTCGGATTTGGAGAGCGTTGGATAAGTGGGAAGTTAAATTGTCAAAAAGAAAAAGTCCCAAAAGATCAAGTGGGGAACCGCCTCCTTCCTGAGAGGGAGGGGCGGGAACTACAAGTTTTCCTGTACAAGAGGTACCCATTGGAGGTTATGTTTATGTACCTTGGAGCAGGAGTGATCTTGCGTCATTCACTAATGATTTCCCTAGGTTAAGAAAGAAACCTGTGGAATGGTGCAAACAAGTTGAATGGCTTTTTAAAATTTCAAAGGTTGTATGGACTGATTTGTATACTCTGTTTGATATTGTGGTTCCAAGTGATTTGAGGGCAGCATGTAAAATAGTCACAGAGCTGGCTGAGAGAGAACCCGTGAGAGACCCTTTGACTAATGGTCCATCACCCATAGTAATGAGAAAGTACAACCAGGTGATAATATGGTCGAAGTCTAAGGTGTCGCCCCAAGATATTGGATGGGTCAAGATTGATCAAACGACCAGGAACCCAAAGAGATGATTTATGCATATTATGAGAGATTGTTACAGGCATTTAAACAGTAGAGTGGAATGGAAACGTTGGAGCCTAAAGAAATGGGACATTTTTGCCATGGTAACACAAATGAAAGCTGCTTGGAAGGCAAGTCAAGGTGCACCATTTGTTGGGAATGCACCCCCTATGCAGGGAATGTACCAGCAGGAAACTCCTGCCATGCAAGGTGGAGGTGGGTAGAGGTGGGTTTCAGTCACAAGGTAGGGGTCGGGTAGCCCTCTTCAGCAAAGTACTGGAATTGATGCAGCAACATTGTAAAAGTCTAACCCGTGCTACTACTGTAATTGGTTGGGGCATTGGAAACTGAATGTCATTTTAATCCTGCAAAACAAAGGTCAGAATCTAGGATTTACACAGTCTTAGAACAATAATTCTATGCCATCGCAGTACCCAGACCGGGCTCTCAAAATTTTAATGCGCCACAAGCCCCAGTGATGCAGGTTCCACAACCCCAGTGCTACAGCAAGCTGCTAATGGTCCCAGATTCATTTTGAATCAGGCTCTGAGTGTGAACCAGAATTCTTTTCAAGGTAACATTCCCTATCAGCAATATCCTATGTTTGAGACCAGTGATCATTTTGGCTCCGAACAGTCTGCCTGACAGTGCCTGAGAGGGGAGGAAGATTGTTTACTTGGCACAGTCTTGGAGATAGACCAGAGTAGCCCATTTGTAGATGGTGAGGTAAATGGCCACACCATATCATTTTTGGTTGATACAGGTGCTACCCATTTAACTGTAAGAGAAGTGGAAGTTCCAGACCTACCCCTATTGCGAAGAAGTATACAAGTTGTAGTTGCTAATCAACAAATGAGGAATCCTATCACTGAGGATGTGCCTGTAAGAATATGAAATTTTGAGGATAATCATCAGTTTGTTGCTTGTGATTCAAACCCTGTGAGTTTGTTAGGAAATAATGTGTTGTGCAAGCTGAATTGCACTATTTACTGCACACCGAGGGAGTGGAGTTTCAGACCCCGATGAGGATTTTGCCTTTAAAATGGTTAACTAAAATCCGATTGTTGCACTGTAACCTATAATGACAAGTGAGGAATTACCCTTGGATCTTAGAGATACTGCAAGGTTTGAGATTTGGGATTTTTCAGGAGCTTGTCTGTATATTGATAAAGTCAAATGAAAAATATCCTGGAACAGCTCAGTATAATTTGACCTCTGAAACGATTGCTGGAATAACTCCAGTAATTGAGACAATGGCCCTACAAGGTATTTTGAAAGAGAGTATGGGGAGTCCATGTAACTCACCTATTATGGGCCTGTAGAAGCCTAGCAGTAAGTACCGCAGAGTGCAGAACTACAAATCCTGCTGTGATATTGTTTCAAGTTCTATGTGAGGCTGAGTGGTTCTCTGTCATTGATTTGTGTCAGGCTTTCTTCTCCATACCCTTGCCTGAGGACAGTCAGTTTATCATTGCATTTAGGCTCAGCAGTCATGCTTTGGCATGGTGCCAAGTTCCACAAGGGTATACGGAGAGCCCCTCCATTTTTAACCAGATTCTTAAAAATAATTTGTAGTCTTTGGTTATGCCCTGTAACTCTGTCTTGGTACAGTATATTGATGACCTACTGGTGGCGTCAAATACTTGGTAAGCTTGCAAAACTGACACTATTGCATTGTCTAACCATTCAGCTGAGAATGGACATAATGTGTCCCCCAGAAAGCTGCAGTACTGTTTGAAATAATTTTTGTATCGTGGTCATCATATTGAGAAAGGAGTCTGTAAGGTGTTGCAGAAGAGAATCTCGGCGATTTTGCAAATGAAATCGGCAACAAGCCAGAAAGAGGTTGGGATGTTCTTGGGAATGGTAGGTTACTGTCGCCAGTGGATAGCCAATTTTTCCCTAGTGGCCAATCCTTTACAGAGGCTGACACACAAAGATGTGTCAGATCCAGTACCCTGGGGCAATGATTGTTTGGTTGCCTTCCTAGAGTTGAGAGAAAGCCTCTGCCGTGCCCCGGCACTAGGAATGTTTGATTACAACAAAGCGTTTTCCCTTTTTTGTAATGTGAAGGAGGGCTGCGCTCTCTCAGTTCTAATTCAAACACATGGAAGTGCCCGTAGTTATGTAGCTTACTTTTCAGTTACTTTGGATCCGGTAGCGGCGGCGTTGCCCTGATGTCTTAAATCTGTGGCTGCTGCGGGTATCAGCATAAAGAGATGTGAAGGCATTGTCATGGGTCATCCTTTAATTAACTGTGTATGTGCCTCACTCTGTGGAAATACTGTTGACACATACTCATGCACAGCATTTGACAAACAGCCAGCTTACCCAGTTTGAGCAGATCATACTGATGGCTAAAAATGTAACTCTAAAAGAAGTTATGTTTTGAATTCTGTTGCCTCTTCCTGAAATCGATAATGATGAAAATGAAGTGGAGAATGACAGTCTCGATGCCACTGAATTGTGCACCAAGCCAAGACCAGATATACAAGATGAGCCACTACCTGAATCTAGTTTTGCGTTTTGTGTGGATGGTTCGTGTTTGAGAGACCATGAAGAGAATGTACGAGCTGCTTATGCAGTTCATACAGTTTCAGGAGTAGTGAAAGTTTTGTGGCTCCAGGGAGTGTTTTCAGCACAAGTGGAATTAATTGATTGCTCTTACTAGAGCATTCTGTGTCAGACCCGCAGAGAATGACCATTTTCACTGATAGTCAGTACGGCTTTGGTGTCGTGATTTCTGACAGTTATGGTCCCAGAGGGGGTTTATCACCTCCTCTGGCTCTCCCATTTGGAATGGGGAGCAGGTCTGAAAACTCCTTGCACCCCCTATGCAGGGAATGTACCAGCAGGAAACTCCTGCCATGCAAGGTGGAGGTGGGTAGAGGTGGGTTTCAGTCACAAGGTAGGGGTCGGGTAGCCCTCTTCAGCCAAGTACTGGAATTGATGCAGCAACATTGTAAAAGTCTAACCCGTGCTACTACTGTAATTGGTTGGGGCATTGGAAACTGAATGTCATTTTAATCCTGCAAAACAAAGGTCAGAATCTAGGATTTACACAGTCTTAGAACAATAATTCTATGCCATCGCAGTACCCAGACCTGGCTCTCAAAATTTTAATGCGCCACAAGCCCCAGTGATGCAGGTTCCACAACCCCAGTGCTACAGCAAGCTGCTAATGGTCCCAGATTCATTTTGAATCAGGCTCTGAGTGTGAACCAGAAATCTTTTCAAGGTAACATTCCCTATCAGCAATATCCTATGTTTGAGACCAGTGATCATTTTGGCTCCGATCAGTCTGCCTGACAGTGCCTGAGAGGGAGGAAGATTGTTTACTTGGCACAGTCTTGGAGATAGACCAGAGTAGCCCATTTGTAGATGGTGAGGTAAATGGCCACACCATATCATTTTTGGTTGATACAGGTGCTACCCATTTAACTGTAAGAGAAGTGGAAGTTCCAGACCTACCCCTATTGCGAAGAAGTATACAAGTTGTTGTAGTTGCTAATCAACAAATGAGGAATCCTATCACTGAGGATGTGCCTGTAAGAATATGAAATTTTGAGGATAATCATCAGTTTGTTGCTTGTGATTCAAACCCTGTGAGTTTGTTAGGAAATAATGTGTTGTGCAAGCTGAATTGCACTATTTACTGCACACCGAGGGAGTGGAGTTTCAGACCCCGATGAGGATTTTGCCTTTAAAATGGTTAACTAAAATCCGATTGTTGCACTGTAACCTATAATGACAAGTGAGGAATTACCCTTGGATGTTAGAGATACTGCAAGGTTTGAGATTTGGGATTTTCAGGAGCTTGTCTGTATATTGATAAAGTCAAATGAAAAATATCCTGGAACAGCTCAGTAAAATTTGACCTCTGAAACGATTGCTGGAATAACTCCAGTAATTGAGACAATGGCCCTACAAGGTATTTTGAAAGAGAGTATGGGGAGTCCATGTAACTCACCTATTATGGGCCTGTAGAAGCCTAGCAGTAAGTACCGCAGAGTGCAGAACTACAAATCCTGCTGTGATATTGTTTCAAGTTCTATGTGAGGCTGAGTGGTTCTCTGTCATTGATTTGTGTCAGGCTTTCTTCTCCATACCCTTGCCTGAGGACAGTCAGTTTATCATTGCATTTAGGCTCAGCAGTCATGCTTTGGCATGGTGCCAAGTTCCACAAGGGTATACGGAGAGCCCCTCCATTTTTAACCAGATTCTTAAAAATAATTTGTAGTCTTTGGTTATGCCCTGTAACTCTGTCTTGGTACAGTATATTGATGACCTACTGGTGGCGTCAAATACTTGGTAAGCTTGCAAAACTGACACTATTGCATTGTCTAACCATTCGGCTGAGAATGGACATAATGTGTCCCCCAGAAAGCTGCAGTACTGTTTGAAATAATTTTTGTATCGTGGTCATCATATTGAGAAAGGAGTCTGTAAGGTGTTGCAGAAGAGAATCTCGGCGATTTTGCAAATGAAATCGGCAACAAGCCAGAAAGAGGTTGGGATGTTCTTGGGAATGGTAGGTTACTGTCGCCAGTGGATAGCCAATTTTTCCCTAGTGGCCAATCCTTTACAGAGGCTGACACACAAAGATGTGTCAGATCCAGTACCCTGGGGCAATGATTGTTTGGTTGCCTTCCTAGAGTTGAGAGAAAGCCTCTGCCGTGCCCCAGCACTAGGAATGTTTGATTACAACAAAGCGTTTTCCCTTTTTGTAATGTGAAGGAGGGCTGCACTCTCTCAGTTCTAATTCAAACACATGGAAGTGCCCGTAGTTCTGTAGCTTACTTTTCAGTTACTTTGGATCCGGTAGCGGCGGCGTTGCCCTGATATCTTAAATCTGTGGCTGCTGCGGGTATCAGCATAAAGAGATGTGAAGGCATTGTCATGGGTCATCCTTTAATTAACTGTGTATGTGCCTCACTCTGTGGAAATACTGTTGACACATACTCATGCACAGCATTTTACAAACAGCCAGCTTACCCAGTTTGAGCAGATCATACTGATGGCTAAAAATGTAACTCTAAAAGAAGTTATGTTTTGAATTCTGTTGCCTCTTCCTGAAATCGATAATGATGAAAATGAAGTGGAGAATGACAGTCTCGATGCCACTGAATTGTGCACCAAGCCAAGACCAGATATACAAGATGAGCCACTACCTGAATCTAGTTTTGCGTTTTGTGTGGATGGTTCGTGTTTGAGAGACCATGAAGAGAATGTACGAGCTGCTTATGCAGTTCATACAGTTTCAGGAGTAGTGAAAGTTTTGTGGCTCCAGGGAGTGTTTTCAGCACAAGTGGATGAATTGATTGCTCTTACTAGAGCATTCTGTGTCATACCACGTAGAGAATGACCATTTTCACTGATAGTCAGTACGGCTTTGGTGTCGTGATTTCTGACAGTTATGGTCCCAGAGGGGTTTATCACCTCCTCTGGCTCTCCCATTTGGAATGGGGAGCAGGTCTGAAAACTCCTTGCACCCCCTATGCAGGGAATGTACCAGCAGGAAACTCCTGCCATGCAAGGTGGAGGTGGGTAGAGGTGGGTTTCAGTCACAAGGTAGGGGTCGGGTAGCCCTCTTCAGCCAAGTACTGGAATTGATGCAGCAACATTGTAAAAGTCTAACCCGTGCTACTACTGTAATTGGTTGGGGCATTGGAAACTGAATGTCATTTTAATCCTGCAAAACAAAGGTCAGAATCTAGGATTTACACAGTCTTAGAACAATAATTCTATGCCATCGCAGTACCCAGACCGGGCTCTCAAAATTTTAATGCGCCACAAGCCCCAGTGATGCAGGTTCCACAACCCCAGTGCTACAGCAAGCTGCTAATGGTCCCAGATTCATTTTGAATCAGGCTCTGAGTGTGAACCAGAATTCTTTTCAAGGTAACATTCCCTATCAGCAATATCCTATGTTTGAGACCAGTGATCATTTTGGCTCCGATCAGTCTGCCTGACAGTGCCTGAGAGGGGAGGAAGATTGTTTACTTGGCACAGTCTTGGAGATAGACCAGAGTAGCCCATTTGTAGATGGTGAGGTAAATGGCCACACCATATCATTTTTGGTTGATACAGGTGCTACCCATTTAACTGTAAGAGAAGTGGAAGTTCCAGACCTACCCCTATTGCGAAGAAGTATACAAGTTGTTGTAGTTGCTAATCAACAAATGAGGAATCCTATCACTGAGGATGTGCCTGTAAGAATATGAAATTTTGAGGATAATCATCAGTTTGTTGCTTGTGATTCAAACCCTGTGAGTTTGTTAGGAAATAATGTGTTGTGCAAGCTGAATTGCACTATTTACTGCACACCGAGGGGAGTGGAGTTTCAGACCCCGATGAGGATTTTGCCTTTAAAATGGTTAACTAAAATCCGATTGTTGCACTGTAACCTATAATGACAAGTGAGGAATTACCCTTGGATCTTAGAGATACTGCAAGGTTTGAGATTTGGGATTTTTCAGGAGCTTGTCTGTATATTGATAAAGTCAAATGAAAAATATCCTGGAACAGCTCAGCATAATTTGACCTCTGAAACGATTGCTGGAATAACTCCAGTAATTGAGACAATGGCCCTACAAGGTATTTTGAAAGAGAGTATGGGGAGTCCATGTAACTCACCTATTATGGGCCTGTAGAAGCCTAGCAGTAAGTACCGCAGAGTGCAGAACCACAAATCCTGCTGTGATATTGTTTCAAGTTCTATGTGAGGCTGAGTGGTTCTCTGTCATTGATTTGTGTCAGGCTTTCTTCTCCATACCCTTGCCTGAGGACAGTCAGTTTATCATTGCATTTAGGCTCAGCAGTCATGCTTTGGCATGGTGCCAAGTTCCACAAGGGTATACGGAGAGCCCCTCCATTTTTAACCAGATTCTTAAAAATAATTAGTAGTCTTTGGTTATGCCCTGTAACTCTGTCTTGGTACAGTATATTGATGACCTACTGGTGGCGTCAAATACTTGGTAAGCTTGCAAAACTGACACTATTGCATTGTCTAACCATTCGGCTGAGAATGGACATAATGTGTCCCCCAGAAAGCTGCAGTACTGTTTGAAATAATTTTTGTATCGTGGTCATCATATTGAGAAAGGAGTCTGTAAGGTGTTGCAGAAGAGAATCTCGGCGATTTTGCAAATGAAATCGGCAACAAGCCAGAAAGAGGTTGGGATGTTCTTGGGAATGGTAGGTTACTGTCGCCAGTGGATAGCCAATTTTTCCCTAGTGGCCAATCCTTTACAGAGGCTGACACACAAAGATGTGTCAGATCCAGTACCCTGGGGCAATGATTGTTTTGTTGCCTTCCTAGAGTTGAGAGAAAGCCTCTGCAGTGCCCCGGCACTAGGAATGTTTGATTACAACAAAGCGTTTTCCCTTTTTTGTAATGTGAAGGAGGGCTGCGATCTCTTAGTTCTAATTCAAACACATGGAAGTGCCCGTAGTTCTGTAGCTTACTTTTCAGTTACTTTGGATCCGGTAGCGGCGGCGTTGCCCTGATGTCTTAAATCTGTGGCTGCTGCGGGTATCA
This sequence comes from Calotriton arnoldi, assembly GCA_963921515.1. Taxonomy (NCBI): domain Eukaryota; kingdom Metazoa; phylum Chordata; class Amphibia; order Caudata; family Salamandridae; genus Calotriton; species Calotriton arnoldi. The sequence continues at coordinate 42,742 of CAWUFW010024692.1, read as the reverse complement.
GCATAAAGAGATGTGAAGGCATTGTCATGGGTCATCCTTTAATTAACTGTGTATGTGCCTCACTCTGTGGAAATACTGTTGACACATACTCATGCACAGCATTTGACAAACAGCCAGCTTACCCAGTTTGAGCAGATCATACTGATGGCTAAAAATGTAACTCTAAAAGAAGTTATGTTTTGAATTCTGTTGCCTCTTCCTGAAATCGATAATGATGAAAATGAAGTGGAGAATGACAGTCTCGATGCCACTGAATTGTGCACCAAGCCAAGACCAGATATACAAGATGAGCCACTACCTGAATCTAGTTTTGCGTTTTGTGTGGATGGTTCGTGTTTGAGAGACCATGAAGAGAATGTACGAGCTGCTTATGCAGTTCATACAGTTTCAGGAGTAGTGAAAGTTTTGTGGCTCCAGGGAGTGTTTTCAGCACAAGTGGATGAATTGATTGCTCTTACTAGAGCATTCTGTGTCAGACCCGCAGAGAATGACCATTTTCACTGATAGTCAGTACGGCTTTGGTGTCGTGATTTCTGACAGTTATGGTCCCAGAGGGGGTTTATCACCTCCTCTGGCTCTCCCATTTGGAATGGGGAGCAGGTCTGAAAACTCCTTAAAGCGTTGCAGACGCCTGCATAAATTGCTGATGTTTAGTGTGCGATACATTGCAAGGGGAATGATTATGTGACCATTGGCAACAGATATGCAGACAAAGTTGTCAGATACTGTGCTTATAATGCCTGCGCCTTTAATGGAAAGTATACAAATGAGGGAACAGACAAGACTAACTACAGCCTTTTGTTAACTACAGTTGATACTTTGGAGGGAGTCAAGAAGCTGCAGGACGAAGTATCAGAGGCAGAACAGCAGAGTTGGGTCAAAGCAGGCAGTGTCAGGAGAGATGAGGATGAGATTTGGCTTTCAGGAGATGGGAGACCAGTGTTGCCTAACAGTCATTTACCCCTGATGGCCAGGCATTATCATGGTCCTCCTCATGTGGGAAGGGACGTGATGGTTCTGTTCTTTAGGCAGACTTGGTTCAATCTAAGGTTTAGGTTGATGGCTAAAGCATTGTGCCACAGATGTGTTGTGTGTCAACCGAATAATGTGGTGAAGAGAACTGCAGTAAAACAGAGTCACATAAGAGGGTCAGGTGGTCCTTTCAACAGAATGCAGTTGGATTTCATTGAGATGCCTGTGTGCAATGGATTGAGGTACATTTTGGTTGTTGTGTGTATCTACTCATGATGGGTTGAGGCATGCCCCACAAGAAGGAACAACAGTCTCACAGTAGCAAAGTTATTGTTAAGGGAGCTAATACCCAGATTTGGCTTCCCAGCTTCTATGGAATCTGAATGGGGCACACACTCCAACAATGAAATCCCGAGGATGCTGTGCACTGCTTCACAAGTTGAACAGAGACTGCATTATAGCTACAGACCCGAGACTTCGGGTCTGGTGGAGCAGGTCAATAGGACTATGAAATCCAGGCTAGCAAAAGTGTGTGCTTCTACGTCTTTGAAGTGGCCTGATGCTTTGTCGCTTGTGTTGATGAGTCTCCGCAGCAAACCTGATCGAAGGACAGATTTGTCCCCTCATGAGATCATCATGGGCAGGACAATGAGATTGCCAGTTTTGCTTGCAAATGCACTTGTAAACATTACTGATGATTTGATACTTGATTACTGCAAAGGACTGCCTGATTTGGTGCATTCTGTCTCGTCAGGTTGAAGCTGCCACAGCCCTGTCTCACCAGGAGCAGTGCCATGACCCCAGCCCCGGTGATTGACTACTGGTGAAAAAACACGTTAAAAGAGTTGTCTTGAGCCTCGCTGCCGTGGGCCATTCCAGATGATCCTTGTCACCACGACTGCTGTGAAGTGAGTAGGTCTCCCCAACTGGGTGCATGCTGTCCATACTCGCAGAGTTCAATGTCCCCTTGATGATGTAACAGCACCTCTCCCATAAATGCCAGTGGTGGTCAAGAGACCATGGGAGCTGGTTAGTCACGCTGTAAGGGACTAGCAGGAACCGGAAACAACATTTATTCGGCCTGAGGCCGTAGGGGGGGTCTTGAAGAGTCAGTTGTTGAAACTGAAAAAGGAGAGGCAAGTCCTCTGGGTGGACGGAGCCAGGCTCAGACCCCAATGAAGGGCCTAGTGCTGTGGAACCACGATTGGCTGCAGGAGAACGTTGGCCGAGAATGTAGGAGAGGGGGAGGCTGGTCCCGCAGGGAGAAGGTGACCCCCAGTCATCCCTGAGGATACGGACGATTCTGATCTGAGTGACGGAGGTGGACAAGGGACTGCATTCAGAAGGTCAAAGTGAGCAAGAGTCCCTGTCAGAGTTACACTTCCCATGAATTGGCTTACTTCCTTGCAAATTACAGATAGAACGAGTTCTGGGAATGTTGGGATCACTGTGAAAGTTCAATCGAAACTTCGGAAACTTGATATCCAGTTCGACCGTACCTTTGAACTTCCTTTGTTAGTTAAATTGAGTGCCTTGAGACATCGTATTCTGGATGTGGCTGAGTTTCCTTTCTTTGGTGCAAATGAGTTTCCAGTGCTAGTTGATGAACTGAAAGACTTCATTCTGGAACTGATTGTTAATTACCTTGAACCGTTCATTATTAGAGACATTTAAATAGACTTTGTCAGGAAGAAAGAAGAGTACAAAGGCCCGAGGCACCTGAAATAGCCTAAGGTTGTCCTTTAGAAGAACACAGAGTAGGGCTAAGGAAGACTCATGAAGACCTTTGTACATATTCTTGTTGCATATCGTTTGAACTGTGGTTTTGCTGCTTGCACAGGTGAAAACCGACAGGGAAGCCCCTGTAGCTGCTAAATTCCACCCGAGGGTTTAAATTCTAACGAAGAAATGTAAGCCAATTCTAATACTAATACTAATAGATGGAGTCAAAACTACGCTACGCTCGGGTAGTTTGCGCAACTACGCGCTACGCGAATTGCACGTAGCACAGTGCAAAAACGCGTAGCGTAGCGGGCATTTTTTGTTTGCTCGCGGTCCTCAACGTCAAGTTGGCGACCGCGAGCAAGCAAAATGACATCCCGGCGAGACTTTTTCCTCGTTCGCGATCAGCAACATCAAGTTGCCGATCGCGAGCGTGGAAAATAAACCTCCCGGCGAGATTCTCAACGCGGGGAGGTCAGGTTTCTCATTGCGAGTGGTCGCGTATGCTCGCGACCGCTCACGATGAGAAACTACCAGTCCGCGTTGAGAAAACTGCCGCTCGAGTACAAATCTACTCAAGCGGCAGAAACCGACTGCTTGCACTGTGCAAGTTGGCATTTGCAATGATTGCACAGTGCGGACAAGCATCCGGCACTGTGCAATCATTGCGAAAAGCATTTCCTACCGCACTACGCAGTTCACGTAGTGCTACGCGTAGCTCGCGTAGTGCGAAGTGCACTTCGCGTAGCTACGCGTAGCGCTACTACGCAAACTACGCCCAGGGTTAATTGGCACCATTTTTCACCCCATTGTTAGAATAGGGATTCTTTCTTTTATGGAATGCGCTGAATGCATTATTTTTATATGATCTGCACTAACCATATTTTTTTATTATCAATTCTGTAATCTGATTGATATTTGACTAATGACTAAAGAATCTGAATTTACTAAACATTTAATTAGAAAATAAAATCCTCCTTTCAATATTGTTTAAAATTTGGAATTGCATTTAATATTTGCTTATGATGATGAAGTAGCCCCTTTGATCATAATAAGGAGAAATCGGTGCAGGCACGGGTCCTGTTTCTGTGAGTGATGGTAATTGAAAGGTTGCACCATATTTATGAAACGTTTACCCAACTCCACGCTAAGAGTTTAATTTTGAATTATCTAAAAATGAGAAAGCTGTCCACAATAGTGAATAAATTGCCTACTAGTACTGCACATTCTTTATTGCTTGTGAATACTGAGATGGTTGCGATAAGGTCTATGGTTTTACAGAACCGACTTGTGTTAGACCTTTTACTCACAAAAGAGGGTGGAGTCTGTAGGAGGTTAAAAGTTCAGCAATGCTGTACTTACATCCCAGATGAAAGTAAGGAGTTGGAGAAATATATTTGGAAAATGTCTGGGTTGACAATAGAAAGAGTCACAGGCGAAGGGTGCTTGGAAAACTATTGGGAACAGATTTTTTGCTGTAGAAAAATGGTTTGAAAGCTTGGGGAGTGGAATTATGGGCACCATTTTGAAACCTCTTTTGATAATTGCCCTTTGTGCAATATTTCTGCTTATGATCTTCAAGGGATACAAGTACGCACAAGTTAGATGAGGAGTGAATAGGAAGACAGCAGATGTAAAGTTAGAGGAGAGTCAGAGTAAATATTATGACTACATGAAATGTCTGGAGGATTCTAGGCGAAAGATGCTCGAGACCACAAGGTTTTAGATGGTCCTTCCGATAATATCAGATTGTAATATGTGATGGCTTGATTCGCCATCAGAGAAGGGACTGGAGCAGCATCATTTTGGCTCCACCTTTACAAGTTTGACTAGGCCAAATATATGTTTACATATGGTCTCATGCATTCGTGTGACTTAACATTATTAATGCAATATAATGCACCTGAACAGATACAAAAAGTGCAATTACTGTGGGATCGTGACATTCATACAAGGGTGAAGATTAACGTTTTCATTACAGTAACATCGAATTGCAGTTCTCATATATATCCGCATTTATGTGGTTTGAATATTATTGTAAATTTTTATATATTTGTGTACTCATTTGAATAATACTCAGCATTTATTTTATAACTGAAAATGTATCCATTTGAATAGTACTCTACATCTATATTATAACCCTGTGTATATCTGCAATCATGCATTTAAACGTGCACTGAAATGCTTGCCACTTTAAATTGTCCAAAGGCCTTAAGCATTTGGATTTCTTAATGTTTAACCGTCAGCATAAATGTTTTGCTTTGGATGCAATGTTTTTCTCACCTCTGCAGGTGCAGTTGTGTGATCTTATAAATAGAGAAAGGCACATTATACGAAAGAGATAGTGAGGTTTAAGAGGAGTACTTTTGCCAAGGATGGGAAGCCTTAAGGAGCAAAGGGAGGACTACTGTCTGTACAGAATAAGGAGACGGGAGGAATCCAAGGACGTTATGATGTGTGGGCCAAAGTAAAGAAGACTTGATTGTATTTGCCAAGTTTTAATGTTTGAAGATGGAAAATAATGAGACATTTGACAAGGGATTCTCAAAGGTTCTGTTGTAGGTAAAATTGAGGATCACACTTTAGCATTATTCAGATTCCTTTTAGACTCAGAGAGGTACAGATCTCTTTGCAACATTTCTGTTGTGTGGCTTCAGGCTATGCAATATTCTTTCCCTTTAGAGAACTTCTACAGAGCTTCTGCTATGCTGACACCTTTCTCTGCTATCCTGCCTTAAATAGGGTTTCTTTATCCCTAGTTTCGAATAGGGCTTCATAGATTTTCTTAGACAACCTCATGTATAGGCAGGAGGATCAAAACGATCTATCAATTCCCTAGACTTTGTTTCTCATTCTCTGTATTGCATCTACGGAATTCCTCATTTACTTTCTGTTATTGAGGATACATTTTGTCAAATGTTTTGGATATCCATTAATGATTCTGTATTTGTATACTATGTTTCTGAGACTGATTTATATCAGCTTGACTTTGAATTTGTGATAAATCGATACTTAATCCCATCTTCCAACTCAGAGTTTTACTGTGTGACCAAATGGGTTACACTGAAATTGTTAAATTGCAGTTAACCCCAACACCTTTTATTCCTTAGGCAGCTATAAACTTCCATTGCAGGGGACAAGGAAGAAGGAGCCCAAATTCTATGCTTTGTCATTACTGTACAAAAAAGGTCTTTGGACAGCAGACCACTAAAGCTGTCTGCACCTAGGACCTAAAAACAATGACCACTAGGCTCCTACAAGTTAGAGAAGCAAATTGAGAACCTATACTGTTCCATTTATCTTTGACACTTGAAAATATTGTATATATCAGGAAGCGATGCTTTTGTAAATATGCAGATATGCAAATTATACCAACCTTTTGTAAGAACAAATGAAGGGAGCTAATTATTGCAACAATTATATAATATAATGCACTGTTCTTTCAACAATGCTCCAAAAAAACAAATGTGGTTGTGGCGAACCTCATCTCCTCAGTGCAAGGGTCATAGTTTTCTACTAACTGTAATACCAAATGTGTCCAATGTTAGAAAAGAGTGGGATCCAGTCCAATTGAAAATCTGGCAACTATTCTCAAGCCGGATCCCGAAGCCAAGTATTCCAAGTGAGTATTCCTGTCAGTTTCCCCATGCAGCGTACTGATATTGGGACCCAGCAAACGCATTCACTTTGTGCATTGTCCTAGCCTGGCAGGGGAGTGGGGCAGAGATACAATTGTAAATGGATGATCAACCGCCTTTGTCCCAGTTGTGCCATTGCATGGATTTGTTGGAACTTATGCTGAGCAGAGCTGGAGCCTAACAACTCCGCCTTGCCCTTCAGGGTAGATAATATACATCCAGCATCTCTTTCCACAAGTTGCAAATTGAGTGGTGTGAAAGCTTTTGTGGACATTCCCAAGCTCAGTATGTATGTGAGAAGCATAGATCTTCTCGTGCTCTGTAAGGAAGCTATATGTACGGGATCACTCATATTGATCTTGTTTATACCATAGAATATAAAATATGTTTTTTGTCACTTAATAATATGTGTCTAGTAACTACTGATGAATTTCATACTTTGAAACACAGAATAATGAAAGATTGAGTTCAAATCTGCATTGGTTTAAATGTTTGCCTTTCAGGATACACAGGCATTTTTTAAGTGGGCAAAATACTCATTGGGCTGTTTTAAGAGGTTTGTAACTTTTGATATTCAGGTAACAAAATTATGTCTGCAGTAAGATCATCAAACTACTGAGCTATCTTATAGAAAATATACATATCTGTGGCCTAGGGATTTCATGCTCTGAAGGGGGCACCTTAACTCTCTGTGCCATTTTTTGATGCCTCTAAGCTTTAACTAGACACCACACACCTATATGAACCATGTGCATTAGCCACCAGAGTAAACTTACTACTAGTTTACCCTGAAATCTGATTATTAAACATAGATCTCTGCTATATGTGCCTTAACCTCAGTGTTTTTAGCGGGTGGATCCTGCCTATGCTCAGGACAGGAAACGCAATGAAAGGAGTTTTGAGAAGGGTCCCAAGGGATTGCACACATTTCTCGCTATCAAGTACATTAACCACCAGAGTTACCCTTACCATTGTAATACCATAAAACCTGCTGAATACACATAACACTGGTGTTTTTAGTGGGTATGGCCTACAGTTACTCACCCACTGCAAACAAGGCCACAACCCTCACGGCATAACATTTGAAAACAAATATAGAAAAATAAAACTGAGTCACAGGCTGTAGTGCTAGAGCACTCCCATGTATTGGGACCACGTGATGACCTTTGACTACCATTATTTTAATTGACTTTTGGTGTTTTATTTTACCCTAGCCTGAATGTACGACATCATTTTTCCCTGCATGTGCACGTTTCCTTGAAGATGTCTTGTAGTTTTAAAGTGGGAGACCTTGAACAGAGTAGAACAGCCTTGCCAGGAACAGAACGTGTGGGATGTGCATTTGAAAGAATGAGAGAGAGAGAGGTGTGGAATGTACTTCTTGGTCTAGAAGTGCAATGTTATAAGCAGTGGTGCTGAAATGTGCATTATGTTGTGTTTTGGGAGATGAAGTGTGTGATGCTGTAGGCAGTGGTGCACAAATGTGCATTGTGTTGTACATTGGGAAGTATTATGAAGTTCTTACTATTGGCATTGACATGCCCTCATGTCATCTTGAATTCTGTCAGCTAGCTTGAGCTTTTTGCATGCACAGGCAGGCCCCCAGATCATTCAAGTTGTTTCGGCTATTCACGTTCAAGTTTGTTTTGTTTTCTGCTGGATGGAGGCTTTCGTAAGCTTCGCTGGGATAATGTGTGGCAAGTGTGCTTGTTACATTTCAGAGCAGAGATTGTTGTTGCCAGAGAAATGTGGAATGTACAGCTCTGTCTTGGAGTCAAAATACAGGGGCCTGGCCAGCTTCTGTCTTGACCTTGACACAGACCAGTATGGTCAGCTCGGTTTTTCGTAACAGAAGAAAGGGGGCAAGGTTTCTAGAGCCTTCGCCTCAGGTTGAGTGAAAGGTATTAAAGGTGGGGGATCTTGGCACCCAGACGGGAGCTCGCTTGTGGGGCAGACGTGTTGTCACAAGGGAACTTGGGTCTCGATCGAGAATCCTACCGTTAAAAAGGCTCCCCCAGCTTGAGTTGGCGAGGATGTTGAGTGAACGATCGGTGAGGTGTTTTGTTTTTGAGTATTGACTTTGTGCTGTGTGAGTGAGTTTGTGTGCACATCCAAGTCTCCAGTTGTTATAATCATCTGAGGTGCTTTCATTTGTGATGTGTGAGTGTCTGTGTGCACATCCAAGTCTTCAGTGGTTGTAACATTTGATGTATTTAGTGTATATATATCTTTCTGATTTCTTGCAGGACGTCCAGCATAATCTGCTTGCGTTTGATTCCATATTATTATCTGCTTGCGTTTCATTTTATTATTGTTATCTGTTTGCATTTTATTTCATGGGTATTCCATGCATTGTATATATCCATATATATCTCTATATACATTTGAATGTTGTTCATTGGACATCTGGGAAAGGCTTTCTGTTAGATAGCGTTGTAGAAATAAAACCCCAAGCCTTATTCTGAATATAGTCTTTGATGTGTCTCCTTTTATAAAGTGAAATCCCTTTCCAGGTGGTGTTTTGTTGTTTTTATTGCTTCGCCGTGTTTGAGCCTCCATGTGGGAGGGCGGTATTTTCTATTATCTGGGAGTGCGAAGCAATAACAGGCTGTAAGTGGTCTTGGCTCACCAAGAGAAGGAGAGGAACCCCAGCAGAAGAACATAGATCACTAGCGGGACCGTAAGTACCAGGTGGATTAGGATCAAGAGGGCCAGGGGAACAAGTAAAATACAGTTTAGGAGGCCAGAAACCAGGATGATCAAGAGTACCAGTGCCAGGTGTGTTAAATCCAGGAAGAACAGGGAGACCAATACCAGGTAGACCAGGAGGACAAGGACCAGGGGACTGAGCTAGAAAGGTAAAGACCAGGCAGAGGCTCAGGAGGGGGGGGTAGAGGAGAAGAACCAGCAGAAGGGCCTGGAGGGTGATGATGATATTGAGGTGAAGGACCAGAAGCTGGAGCATGAACAGGAGCAGGGGTGCCAGGACCTGGAAGACCAGGAGGCTGAGGAGTAGGATAAGGAGTGAGTGAGCTAGGAGAAGCCGGAGGGTTATGATAATGAGGAAGAAGAGAAGAAGGACAACTTTTAGAGGAGGGAGAGAACTGGTTCAGAATCAGGGGAGGGTAGATTGATAAGAAGGAGCAGAAGGACCAGGAGTTAGACTTGAAGGAAGAGGAGGAGCAAGCTCAGTTAGAGTTGGAGACCAGTGTCAATGCAGGCCACATGTATAAGGATAGGTCCTTAATTATGGAGGCCATACCTCTTATGCTTCATATGTACTCTTCTGAGGCCATCGCCTCTTTAGAAACAACTATCCTTTTTAACCTGCTTAAATCAATACATAACTGCCTGAACTAACTTAAAATGCAGTCCTTTTGTGCCCAAATAAATAAACCTTTACAGCATTGCCATTGCATTTTTCGTTGTTGCCTCTTTTTTGGGTCAGGGTTTGTCAAAAACAATGCATAGGCTGATTATCGCTGGCTCTAGTCCTGATGACTTTGACTCTACTGACCCGCCCAATATGCCCTCTTTCTTCTGCACGTAATTCGTAGGTTCCCAGATTAAAAAAATGTTGTGCTCACAAATACCTGCTGAGCATTCCTCACATGCACGAAGATCAACTATTAGCACATAAAACACGCTCACTTTTCCCAGAATAGAACGCATGTTCCCGGGGTGGTTTTGACGTTGACAGTGTGCGCACATAGCAGTAAATACCAGAATTATTGTCTTGTCTTTGAGACGCAGGCCTGCATGTTTTCTTTGTGAAACCTGAATGCAACTTTATCATTTGGATACATTTAACACTATTTTGGAACTGAGATTATATGATTCACTCGTCATGACAACAACTAAATAAGCGAACTAAGCCTGCATCAGGCTTACACCATATTTTAATCCATAGCAGCAAGGGGGCCAGGGCCACCATATCAGCGATAAATGTTAGAACTAGCTCTGTGTGACCAATAAAGATAGCCGTGCTGCGCGCGATTGAGAGGAGTCTACAGATAAATCTATTCCTGATCCTTTGTAATAACGCTGAGTTACTGTAGCCCCAAATGCCTGAGCCATAAAGCCCCAACGATACATATTTACTTTTATAAACCGTGCCAGCTCACACACTGGTTTGTCTTCCAACCTAGAGGAAAAACAAAACAGGTCCTCAGTAGCACTTTCGAATCGTTGGGATCTTAACTTTAAGAGTGGTTCCCACCTTAGCTCTGAGTTGAAAAGAATACCCAGGTAATTTAAAGATTTTATTTTATCCATCGCCGTTCCTACTAACGTTTTAAGTTTTGTTTTGCAAGGGCCACACGTCATAATAAAGGATTTAGAAAAATGAACCTTTAAATCCAACTCTTCCATAATTGTTACAAAGAAGTCTAAAAGCAATTGAAGACCATTAGTTGTCCTTGCAATAAGGACTGTATCATCAATGCACAACAAAATTATCATATGGTGGCTCCCTATCGTGGGCAGATCCTTACCTTTAGGCAAAAAAAGCTCTGATTCTTGTTCAGTATAATAGAAATAAAAAGGGGGCCAGTATGCATCCCTGTCTCACACCCCGTCATGAGGGAATAGGTTGGGTACACTCCCCCAGGCCAAAACGCACCCTCACAGAGGTGTTGTGATGCAATCGTCTCAGAAGTTCCCTCTCTATCCCCGTATTCTCCATTAAATCCCATAATTTAGATCTGTTCGCGAGGTCAAAGGTGCAGACGAGGCCCATAAAGGCTAAATGTAAAGCCCTTCTACTTGACTTAACATATTTACCAGTTACTAAGTATAGGTTAAAACATTGTTCCACTGTGCCTAATCCTGAGCGGAACCCGAACTTGACTTCTGACATCATATTCTATTCCTACGCCCACGATTCCAGGTGGGATAATAACATGGGTAATATGTGACCTGAGAGGGAAACAAGCAAAATTAAGTCCAAAAATCCAATGCTAGAGCTATTGACTATGCTATTGCTTCGTGGCTTTGCCATACTTATGGTAAAAACCATTTAAAGATGGCCATGCGTGCATCGCACACATATGCATGCAAGTGCGACCATTATAGAATGTTTTTTGTCATGAAGTATAAAAACCATTCCAATATGATCACTCATGCATCCTCAGGCATGCATGTGCCATCTTACAATGATGTTTGCTTTACTTTTACAAAAGCAAAAAGAATAATTGATAGACAAAATGCAGAACAATGTCATACATTCACCCCAGCACTTTTACAAAAGGCATTGTAAGATGGCTGTCTTTGCACCCGCATGCTGCGCACATTTAAACATGCATGGATGGCCATCTTAGATTGCTTTTGTCAAAGTATAACAAAAAGAATTCCAAGATAGATGCTGGTGCATGCACAAGCAGTAGCATCTTGCAATTGTTTCTATTTACCATTTCCAAGTGGCTGATGAACATTTTGGAATGGTAAATTAAAAATAAAGCATAGGCCAGCTGCCATGTATATCACTGAAAGCAATTGATGAGATGGATTTCACCTCACCAGCACTCGCCTTTCCCTTGCAGGACCTTTACACTGATCCCTCCCAATTCTTCAGCAACAAAATCCCCATTTACAACAGCTTCAACCCACAACTAGATCCAACAGACCTCACCAAATACCTCTTGATAATATATGTGCTAAGCCACATGACCAGTCATCACCCCAGAGGAAACTGCCACAACCATGAAGTCCTTCCACTCAAGGGCCCCATCAGATCCCTGCCCCCAACACACCTACTCGAAGAGGACTGCAACCCATTAGCACTATGCTCTCACCCCTTCTGAATGCCTTTGCCTTTTCCGTGACCTTCCCAGACACTTGTAAGCACGTAACTGTCCTCCCAGTGCTGAAGAAACCCTCCACAGACCGTTCAATGCTCACCAACTACAGGGTGGTCTTCCTGCTACCATTCTCCTCTAAGGTCTTAGAGAAAATCAACAACAGATGCCTCACCCAATACCTCAAAAACCACCAACTCCTCGATACTGCTCAGTTTGGTTTCAGATCCAACCACAGCATGGAACCTAACCTCATTGCTGCCACAGATAACTCCCTATCAACAACCAAAAAAACATCATGCACACTCTGGTCACAAGCAATATGGACTACAGGTACACCCTCTATTCCGGGATCAACAAAAAAATTCACCACAGGGCAGCAGACCATTCAGAACTCGGCAGGCAGAATCACTCTCAATCTCCCACGCTGCATCCACATCACACCACACCTGAAGAAGCTCCACTGGCTTCCTATACATAAAGCAGCACAATTCATACTCCTCACCCACACTTTCAAGGCACTACATAACACTGGCCCAGCATACCTCAACAATCGCATCTGCTTTCACAAACCTTCCAGATACCTCTGCTCGTCCAAAATCCTACTGGCACACATTACATGCATACGGAAAGCCAGATCCGGTGGTCGAGCCTTCTCCTACATCACTCCTTAAAGCATGGAAAGACGTGCAACTACACATAAGAGCCTTCTCCTCACTTCTTAAAGCCCTGCATTTTTTAGCAGGTCCACTAAGACCTAGGTTTGGCTAGGCTCACACTTGCACAGCTTCAGGATACTCTATATAACAATTCAATTCAATATTATCTTTATTCGGATAAAAACATATCCATAAAAGAGGTGAGCCTATGCAATAAATAAATACATACACAAACATAAAATTATTAATAACAAACACATGATTCTTCAATGCAGTGCTAACTGTAAAGTGCAATTAAACAGTGTTCATTGAGATGCGGGCTCTAACTGCAATTTTCAGAAAGGTGCCCAAGCGAGTAATTAGCTCATCCTCACCCAAAGGCACCCACCTAGCCGGGCCTGCTACAAACATTCTTTTCATCTTAGTCCGGGCCGTCTCTTTAGCTGTCTGATCCGCAAAAGCATTTCCCCTTCCTACATCGTCAGTGACTTTTCAGTGGGCGCTACACTTCACTGTAGCCGATTTCTTAGGGAGTGTCAAAGCAGACAAAAGTCTCAATATAAGGTGCCCGTGCTGGATTTTGGTGCCATGTGAAGTAAGAAACCCTCTCTCAGCCCAGAGTCGCCCAAAATTGTGCGCGACCCCGAAGGCATACTGGCTGTCAGTATAAATGTTGACAACCAGTCCCTCACTTAATTCGCAAGCGCGTATAAGGGCAACAAGCTCAGCAGCTTGTGCCGACTGATAGGGAACATGTGATGTCTCTACTACTGTACACAAAGTAGTAATAGCATAAGCAGCCGTGGTAGTGCCATCTGGTAATTTAAAACAAGAGCCATCGACATATAGTTCCCCTTGTGGAGCAGATAAGGGAACATCAGTCAAGTCTACCAGTCCTTTCATCTCTTATTCCGTCCAGAAGATACAATCATGCTTGTCGACTTCATCACTCTCGGAAGGGAGGGGCAGTAACGTGGCTGGATTCAGAGTGGCACATCTTTTCATTGTAATATGTTTGGCAAAAAGGGTCAATTCATAGCCGGTAAGACGTGCACTGGTGAGGTGCTGTGTCTTTGTCTTATTCAAAAGTGTATCCACAGCATGGGGTACCATGACTGTGAGATCATTATCCAGTACAAGTCCAGCCGATTGTCTGATCGAAGTGGCCATGGTCGCGACCGCTCTTAGACAACGTGGGAGGGCTTTCGCAACTGGATCAAGAACAGCAGAGAAATAAGCACACAGCTGTTGCTTATCTCCAAGTCTTTGTGTTAAAACCAAAAGCGTGCAACCAGCCATCTCATGGACGTACAACACAAACAGTTTATTATTGTCTGGGGTACCAAGTACTGGAGCTGAACAAAGCGCAGTTTTCAAATGCTCAAAAGACTGCTGACATACAGGCGTCCAAGGCAAGGGCTCATGCAAGTCCTTAGTCGTTAGTGCAAGCAAGGGTTTGATTAGTAGGGAGTAATTGGGTATCCACTGACGACAGTAGAAAGTGATACCTAAAAAAGCACGCACATTTTTCTGAGATTGCGGAACAGGCAATTTGATAATAGTACTGATGCGCTCAGGGGTCAATCTCCTACCCTCCTTCAACAGCAGGTGACCTAAGTAGGTGACCTCCTGTCGATAATACTGAAATTTTTAAAGAGAAACCTTATGGCCATGATGAGCCAAATGCAACAACAATTGAACTGTACTGTCTCTACAAACTTGTTCTGTGTCAGAAGCGATAAGGAGATCGTCAACATGCACCAATACATTACCTGTAGGAAGGGAAAGGGAATCCAATTGACTTTTCAAAGCCTGACTATAAATACTTGGACTCTCAGTATAGCCCTGAGGAGCTCGACAGAACCTAAAGCTTCTTCCAGCTAGGGTGAACCCAAACAGATATCTGCTATCTGGATGAATAGGAATACTGAAGAACGCATTTTTCAAATCAATGACAGAAAAGAATGTAGCAGTGGAAGGAATCATTGTCAAAAGTGTAGTAATATCTGGGACCACTGAGAACTGAGGAATTACTATTTTATTAACTTTGCGCAAATCAATCATGAAATGATGAACATCTTCATGATCATCAGGGGAACTTGAGGGTGTCCGTTTAAGAATCGGAAGAATGGGTCTATTACAAATATTGGCAGACGTCTCCTCAACCACTCCCTTCTTGATCAGGTCCTGAATAATTTGCAATAAGGCTCGCTCTCCAGCCTGTGGTATTATATACTGAGGAATACGAGGTAAAACAGCATTATCTTTAACTTGGATCGAAACTGGCGGGATATGCAACAATCCCACATCTGTATCACCAGTCGCCCACAAGGTGGATGGTATGTCAGCAAATTCAGCAGGAAGAGGGAGAGACAAGCACTGTCTAGTACTCACATTTGGGCCCATGGTCATATAAACACCTTCCGGGGAACAATAAATAGTAGCATGCAATTTCTTCAACAAGTCTAGACCCATCAAATTTTCACCACAATTAGATGTCAGCAAAAATGGACAATCCACAGTGAAAGGACCGATAGTCAATGCAAGAGGTCTTGAAATGGGGCTCACAACCGGTACACCAGAAAAACCTACCGAAACATTATTATGGCCAGACAGAGCCGCCCCAGGGACCATACTACGAGAAACAGAACTTTTCGTCGCACCTGTGTCCACCAAAAATTCCTTAATTGAACCTTGCAGTTCCGCTTTTACATAAGGACCACGCTCTTCTACAGCTATTGGAACTGGTCCCTCACTCTGTCCCTGGCTGTCCTAGTTGTAAGATATTCCTGTCACTTCTTCCATATCATAGTCATCATGGTAGTACTGCCCTTTGCGGGGGTCATCAAAATATTGATTGTCAGAAGGACCCTGTGAGGCCACAGCATTTTGAGCCCTATCAGCCCCACCAGCTGCACGACCCCACCCACGCGAACCTCAACCTCGAGGGACCGCTACATTCTACAAAAGCACAGGACACTCGCTACGCCAGTGACCCTTTTCCTTATAATATGCACACTGATTCGGCCCCAGAGGTGTCGTGTTCTGCTGCCTACTAGTACGTGGAAGCTGTCGGGCAGGACCACCACGTCCTCTGCCATTCCCTCTAAAATCCTGCTGCAGCAGCACCTTTGTCTTTAAATCCTTATGCTTCTTCTCTGTCCTTTCCTTCTCCTCATTATCTCGATGTTCATAATACTGAGCCATATTCAAAATAACAGAAGGGGAAGAGGTGGACCAAGTACTCTCAAAAGCCTACAATCGAGTTGCAATTTCAGGAAGCAAATTAGAGACGAATCAATTAACAAACAATTGAACACCTCCCTCAATAGACAAATACTGTCCACTATAATCCAAAAATGTATCCTCAAACCGAGTGAAAAAATCAGACACACTCTCATCTACTTTCCTCGGCAGAATAAGAGAATGCATATACGTAATAATGCGACCTGGCAACGCTAAAATCTCCACTCTGGGCTTATCACCTGGTTTTCTCTCTTGGTCCCAAGCTTTAATTTGATCCCAATTACCACCCAACTCAGGAACATGGTCTTGGATATGGACCAGTCTCCAAATATCAACCGGAACAAGAAGACCAAAAAACATTTCAATATCAGCAAGAGTCATTACCGTGGAGGAAGCAGCTTCAGTCAATTCTTTATAATAAGCAGTAGGATTTTTCCTAGGATCAGGTAAATGAGTCTTAAGGGACAAAACTTCACTTCTTTTCCACGGAGTATAAACCCATTGTTCTTGGAACCTAGCCGCCACTGCCCTCGAGTAACATTACCACGTTGGTCCGTTAACTCCGGTATCTCGGGGTGATATATGGGATGAACCTCTCTCATCGGAAACTGGGACACCACAGTAGAACTCTTATCATGTAGCCTGCCACTATAGGCGACCAATGTAGTAATCTTACTGAAGACTTGGCCTGGATCCATACCGGTAGTATACACACGATCTTTAATATCAAATAAAATTTGTGGTGCGTCGTCCCCAAAATGTTGCTGCCAGAGACCAATCAATGTAAAGGACAAATGCCTAAGAGCATGCTTCTGTATAAAGGACTCATAATCTTTCATCACTCAGATGAAACGACAGTAGTAGACACAGGAACAGAGAGGACAGCTGTAACAGGCGGCTGTGATAGCACATGGACAGTAGGATATATCCTTTGCAGAGCGTATGGAGGCGGGGGCCGAGTATCTAATAGCTTTTCCACAAAAGTATTAGTCTCCTCCTGGGCCAAATACGACTTATCAATACACAATCGAAATTTCCTATCTTCACATTCGACTCCCTTTTCCTGTTTCTCTTTATCATAGGCTACAGCTTTCTGAGTCAATGTCTGCATCTTCCCCTTCCGGGCCTCTTTCTCGGACTTCAGTCGTCACTGCCTAGCTGCCTTCTGCCACGTTCTAAGAGAATCAAACATAGACTGTCTACTTTGCCTCTTAAATAATTGTTCCTGTAAATACCCAATCTTTTGTTCATCAAAAGTGCCCGTTAACGGCCACTGCAACTCAGTATTGTCCCTCGTGTGCCACAGTGTACTAAACATAATAGGGCCAAGACCATGCTTCACATACATATCAAAATTTGGAGTGCCTTCAGGAGGCGCCAGCTGAGCTTCTTCCAATCGAGCATCTGCAGAACAACAGCGACAGCACAAATAAATCAACTTGCTAACTCCAGGCATTTTCAAAAGAAAACGAATCTCCTACTTATGCCTGGCAAAGCAATTGCAAATGCTTTTATCTCAAAGACGTTCTTCAGACCATACCAAATGCAAACCAAAATGGTACCATATCCCACAAAGAACCAAAACAAACTCACCTGATATATGCAGGTCAAAACAAACTAATTCTCCACTGCTTACTCTTCAGACCAAATGGTCAGATCCAAGGGTTTTGCCGTTTAGGTCTCCAGTCGGGATGACCGTTGGGCGAGGCACCGTCTGGCAGGACAGAAGGGGCAGCTGCAAGCAATCAATGCTCCTCGTACAGGGATCCTTGATCCGTCAGTCCGACCCGACGATGGCCTTGACCTCCCCCACATCCGCGGAAGAGGATGGGTCACTCACCCGAAGGAGTCCCTGTTCGGGCGCCAACTGAAGAAAGTGACCCCATTAGGGTCACCCGGGTCACTCACGACCACCTCTAAGCCTTCCATACCAAATGAAGAGTCGGTCAGTCTGTAGAGATTACAAACCAATATCTGTTTATTTAGAGTACACTCAGAGTGGAGCCCAATCTGCTCAGTCGCTAGGAGTGTTGCAGAGGGACTGACATCAGCAAGCATAAAGTTACATTATGTACATTCGGAACCAACGAAGGCACGCCCACAATGGAATTTTCCAAGTAAATACAGTAACACAGTGAAGATGAAAAAAAATGAAGTTTCGATTCTGGGGCCGGGCACACACTATCTAACAGTCAAGGTCATTCTGCCCGTGCCCACCACTAGACAAGTGGGAGAAGGCTTCTATCTCAAAGGATAGGTATGCCTTAATAAGAACAGTGTATTCATTAGTGAGGTGAATTCCGGCTCCGGGGCAATGAAACCTAACTGAGGCCTCTTCTCAGAAATACAGAAGGATGAGTGTCAATTATAACCCAAAATGGCACTGGCATATAAAATGGTGCCGCAAATGCTAACATACGGCATAAACAAGCTTTTCTATTCAAACAACATAACTTGACTTACTTAAATGCAGGATGGGTGTATCTGGGACCATTCTAAACTGGTTTACTTTGTTTCTCCCCAACAGAACTCAAAGAACCAATCAATCAATCAATCAATCATCCATTTCTATAGCATACTACTCACCCGTGAGGGTCTCAAGGCGCTGAGGGGGGGGGACAGCTACTGCTAGAACAGCCAGGTCTTGAGAAGTCTCCTGAAGGTCAGCAGGTCCTGGGTCTGACGCAGATAGGTGGGGAGGGTGTTCCACGTCTTGGCGGCGAGGTAGGAGAAGGATCTGCCACCGGTGGTGGTTCTGTGTATGCGTGGGACTGTGGCGAGGGCGAGGTTGGCGGAGCGAAGCTGGCGATTTGGGGTGTAGAAGGTGAGACGCTTGTTGAGGTATGTGGTCCGGCGTTCTGGAGTGCTTTGTGAGCGTGGGTGAGGAGCTTGAAGGTGATCCTCTTGTTGACAGGGAGCCAGTGCAGGTCCTTCAGGTGGGCAGTGATGTGGGAGTGGCGGGGGATGCCGAGGACGAGGCGTGCGGAGGCGTTCTGTATACGTTGAAGTTTTTTCTGGAGTTTGGCTGTGGTTCCAGCGTAGAGGGCGTTTCCGTAGTCCAGTCTGCTGCTGACGAGGGCGTGGGTGACCGTCTTTCTGGTTCCGATGGGGATCCATCTGTAGATCTTGCGAAGCATGCGGAGGGTGTTGAAGCAGGAAGAGGAGACGGCGTTGACTTGTTGGGTCATTGAGAGTGAAGAGTACAGGATGAACCCCAGGTTGCGTGCATGGTCAGCGGGCGTCGGTGCGGTTCCCAGCGTGGCCGGCCACCAGGATTCGTCCCAGGCGGAGGGGGAGGAGCTGAGGATGAGGACCTCCATCTTGTCTGAGTTCAGTTTCAGGCGACTGTTCTCCATCCAGTCGGCGACGGCCTTCAGTCCTTCGTGGAGGTTCGTTTTGGCGGTGGCGGGGTCCTTGGTGAGTGAGAGGATCAGCTGGGTGTCGTCGGCGTAGGAGACGATGTTGAGGTTGTGCGAGCGGACGATGTTGGCGAGTGGAGCCAGGTAGACGTTGAAAAGGGTAGGGCTGAGGCATGAACCTTGGGGCATGCCGCAGATGATCTTGGTGGCTTCAGAGCGGAAAGGGGGGAGGCGGACACTCTGGGTTCTCTCGGTGAGGAAGGAGGTGATCCAGTCCAGGGCCTTGTCGCTGATTCCTGCGTCGTGGAGGCGTGTGCAGAGGGTGTGGTGGCAGACGGTGTCAAAGGTGGCCGAGAGGTCCAGGAGGATGAGAGCCGCTGTTTCGTTGTTGTCCAGCATGGTCCTGATGTCATCGGTGGCAGCGATGAGGGCAGTTTCGGTGCTATGCTTGCTGCGGAATCCTGATTGGGACGGGTCCAGGATGTTGTTCTCCTCGAGGAAGTGGGACAGTTGCTTGTTGACGTTCTTTTCAATGACTTTCGCCGGGAAGGGAAGAAGGGAGATGGGTCGGTAATTCTTGAGGTCCTTTGGGTCCGCTGTGGGTTTCTTGAGTAGGGCGTTGATCTCGGCGTGCTTCCAGCTTTCCGGGAAGGTGGCGGTCTCGAAGGAGCTGTTGATTATCTTCCGGAGTTGGGGTGCGATGATGCGATTTGCTTTGTTGAAGATGTGGTGAGGGCAGGGGTCGGATGGCGAGCCGGAGTGGATGGTGTTCATGGTCTTGATGGTGTCGTCGTCGCTGACGTGGGCCCAGGAGAGCAAGGTTAACCAGTCCCTGTTCAATACCACTCCAGTCACATTAGGGGTCCCACAGTGGTCCACCCTTTCATCTACTATCTTTAACCTATTCATGGAGCTTTTAACTGAAATTCTGAAACTATCTAACATCCCACACCACATGTACGAAGACAATACCCAACTATACCTAAAAATCTCTTCCCCTGAAGATATCCGATTGGTGCCAATACAAGTAAAAAGAATTCACAGTTATTCGTGATGTCATTGACCAAAGAAGCATACTTCCTGTGGGTTCGACGCACATTATAATAGCCCTTGTCACTTCCTCAGTGATTTTGGAAGTGTATTACAAGTCCCTACTTGGAGTGACAAGGTATTGTGTTCCTCTTGACCGTCGTCTAGCTGTATAAACATCTTATAGAAACCTGAGGGCAGTAGTACAAATAGTCGGTATGTTTAGTACACTGCGAAAACTATCTCTTACAGTCTTTTAATATTATCCCACATGGGACATGGGTATGTATTAACATTCTAAGCCCAGGCGAGTTTCGAACTCCTGTTCGACCTTGGGCTCATTTAACTACATTTCCCTAGCACCCATGAGCTTAGCATGCTCGCTGGAGTGTGCCGTCAACATTATAGCCACACCCCTGTGTGCCGTCGGTACTTGGACTACGTCCTTTGGGCAACAGCATGCACGTTGAAGAGTATTTGAGCCGCCCCCGGCCAGAGTACCATTGTACCAACCAGCAGGGAGTGGACAGACGTAGGTGCCCTGGCTTGGCGGGCCTTCTGATGAAGTAAGGAGCGGGGGACGGGTCTAGGGACCAGACACTGATGTGACAGTTACAGAACATCCTTGGTTCTTCCCCACGCAACTATGGATGCGTGCAGAGGACTTAAGTATTGTTGTATGTCATCCTGGAATATAATCAGGAGTTTTCATCATACCTTACACAATGGGGGGTGAGTGCCTAGGGTATTCACCGAGCAGATTTTTGCCCGATGATGGGAGCGATGTTGATACATAGACCTGAGCAACAACTGTGAGTTTGGCTGACCACTCTTTGGATTTGGCCATCTACTAACTACTGACATATGAGAACACTGACCATATTTAGTGTATATTCATTAGAACCAGCACAGGTATGTTGGCGTTGCACGTACAATGTGCGGATCACCGTAATGAAGCGAGTGGTGATTGAGAGGGTACATGCCTGATGTTTGAAATGGGTTGGGAACGATGTGATTATACTCACTATATTGAACATTGATTTATTTTTCTAAACCAGCAGAGGGCTGAGGATGCAGCATGTGCCTTGTGTTGAAATACAGCCTTTAATAAGACACTTTTACAATAGTCTATTTGGGCCATCATGAAAAAACCAAGAATAATTATAATCAGTGATTGGATAAGGTGCTATACTATGGCACGTATTGATCTGTGTACTTCTGACGCCGCAACACCTACATACGGCTTTGATATCATGTCATCTAGTGTGTTTCATTGGAGCTTACAGCTCAAGACCCTACCACATATGTATGGGTGGCATATACTGCTACTATCCATGTAACAATCTGCAACTTGTATCTAGAACCATTGTAGAGTTTGGACTTTAACTCATCAGTCTTAAGTAAACCTGAATTTTGATAACAGAAACAACTGTTCATTGGCGTCTATTTCTACCTCCTCTGGTTTGCTTGGTTTTTCACATTTACTTTTATTCATTTTATGTTGTCCTTCCTTTTTATGTTTTTCTTTTCTACCAGTGTGTGACTACGAAGACCACCACCCCTCCTTTCACCGAGTCTCTGATATCCCCTAAAGTAGGGTAAGGAGTAGGTGCATTTTGGACTTTCGTCACTAGTAATTTTAGTGGAATGAGTTTACTATGCGGGATATAGAATCCTATAATCCTGATAAAATGGTCCTATAGTTAAATAGACACTATATGGACTTGTGGTGTTTTTACACCACAGTTGATAACACTTAATGTCACCCCCCTTTTTTTGTTCCTGAGAAGGGGTTTTCATGTTTCATTACCCACTCACTTTCACAAGATATGTTTTATCTACTGCACGTGTTGGGTGGTGAATTCCAGCATGCAAGGATGCCTGTGGTTATAGTCGTGTAGTTCACCGTAGTGTGCGTTTAAATAACCATGTTGTGCACATTGATACATTCTTATGGACCTGTCTTCCTGAATTACTCTTTCCTTTCTGCAGGTGCATGATGATTTTGTGTATAAGAATATCCCAGGTAGGATTCACTTGGGCACACCTTAGGTGTACTCCCCCACTTTAGCATGGAATAGATATAGGGGACACCCGTTAGCGCTTCTGTAGGGATCTGACAGCCCTGACGAATGCCCCAGATCTCTTAGGCTCTGTGCGTGGGCAGAAACATGTTGGCTTATTGAAGGATGGACTAAGAGATATTATGCTCTTTAGATTCCATCAGCGTATTTGTTCTTAATGTACCTGAGGTCCTCACTAATAAAGTTGACAACCGAGGAACCTCAAGGTATTTTTAACCGAACTGGATCCCGAGTTTGTCCTGAAAGTTTTATGTAAGAACTCCCTCCTTTCGCCAAGTCTTCGCGGAGGCTGAGTCTGCCCTGGTAGCACCATCTTACCAGGGTGGGGAAAGGATGCCTTTGATGAAGCATGACACAATATTGTGTGTGAAGCATCCTCTTCCACTAAGGATGGCCTCTCCTTAGACTACACGTGACTTACAGTATTCAAATTTCCATATTTTACCACGGTTTCCTTGCTAATTTTATTGGTATAGGCAACCTACTTCTTTTGTGTTTGTTGTATTGTGTTTGGGGACAGTAGGGTTGCCTTGTCTTCCCGAGACTCTGTCTTTAGTGGTATAGAGGATTTCCCATCTCTCAACATAACTTTGCAAAAAAAAACAGAACTGGCTTACCCGAAACCTCCTCAAACTAAATGCACTCAAAACCGAATTCCGCTTAATCGCCCCACCCAGACAATCCCTTGATATGGAAGAATGGATGAAGCATCTAACATCCATTGACTGCCTTCCACACATTATAGATTCCACGAGATTGCTGGGAATAACCCTTGACAAGAATCTTAACATGCAGGAACATATCAGTTCAGCCACCAAAGGAGCAAACTTTCAAATGAATGTACTTAGAAAAATAATGCCCTTCCTCCCGCTTGACGACTTCAAATCAACATTTCAAGCACTAGTGATCCCCAACTTGGACTATGGTAGTGCAACCCTTTGCAGTCTGCCTGGATCCAAGTTGGCGCCACTTAAGGCATCCCTTAACTCTGCTGCAAGGCTCATCACTGGATTCAAAAGAAACAACCACATCACTCACTTGAAGTCGCTGAACTGGCTCCAATATGAGGCAAGGGTACAGCTGAAAGTTGCTTGCGTGACCCATAAAGCCCTACACTTCAACACACCAAAGTACCTAGCTGAAAAACTAGAGCTGTCAGGTGGCTGAAGATCATCTAGAAGCTCCAACAACCTATTGTTAAAACCTCAAAAATTTCTGGGGAAAAAACCTACAACTGAGGTTTCGCAGGAATGGTCCTGAGAAACTGGAACTCCTTGCCCCCTGATATCATATTGAACCCTTGAACTGCATCATTCAAAGTACTTCTGATGAACACATTTCTACCCCAGGACCCACTGACTTATTTATATGCACTGAAATATCACATTGTCTGGCTTTTACTCTCTTGCTATGTCCTTGTTTATTACTTATTATCCTTGCCTGTTTAACTCCATACACTGTCAGAATATGTTTGTTGGTTGTTTTTACATGTTTCTTCTTGCCCAACCATTTGTAATGTGCTCTGATACCCTGTAGGGTCAAGATCGCACTATATTAAACTTTATAACTAGATAAATAAAATGACATAGCATACCATAATAATACATAGGGGCCGATTCCGATTCAGGCCGGAAATCACTCCGACCGAGCCGGACCCGGAGAGATTTCCGACCGAATCGGACTCTAGCAGCCCGATTGAACGAGTACGATGCGTACGCATGCTATCGGACTCGATTCGGTCGGACTCCCATTGAAGTCAATGGGAGCCGGTCGTACAACGCGTACGCGGGCTCCCATTGACTCAATGGGTGCGAGGCGAACAAGGGCGCCCCCTACAGCGGGTACGCATCGATGCGAATCGCGCCGTACATGCACAGGTAGGGTCCCCCCTGTGTGCGACTCGCACGGCTATGCATACAGGGGGGTCCGACACGGACCCCCAAAGTCCGGCTCTGACTGCCCTTTGGAGCCGGACGGCGCGAGTCGGTCGGACTGCTCGAGGCGCGCATCGTACTTGCCCGGCCAGGGAACGTCTCCATTGCACGGTGCGAGCCATGTCCGTGCGAGTCGGTCGGAGCGGGTCGGACCCGCGTACGAGTCGGTCGGCGATTTCGCGAGCGCTCGCATCGTACTCGCTCGCCCGGATGCACGTACGAATCGGTCGGGAAAGAGGGCTCCGAATCGGATCCGGTTAAGCCGAATCCGATTCGGTGCCCTACCGGCCGAGATCGGAATCGGCCCCATAGTGTTACATAACATAACATTACATTACAGGGAGCTATTGTGTCTTAAAAAGAATTGGACAAGGTAAAAGGTGGACGCGAGAAGGGGAGCAGTAGGAGAGCGCCATTCAAGAGAAGGGGAAACATGAACAGAGAGAGTGCAGAGGCAACAGAGAGTGCACTGGGGCATAATGGGGATATAGCAGTTAACAAACACAGACGCAAGCTCACGGTTCTGCTCCTTTATCACAATAAAAAACAAATGACCACAGTAAAATCAGGACGGAGAAAACATCCTGATAATACACAGGGGAGAATTCATATTTAATCGAATGAATATTGTAGAGAACGCAGTACTCCACTGGGCAGGCCGAATGGGAAATTGACAGCAAACCCATTGAACGAGTGCCAAGGACTGAACCAAATAAGTTAAGACTAGTAGGTGCAGACACAAAAGCCACTAATTGTATATTATATACAAGAGGTCATCAACAACAAAGAGTTAAAGTTGACTGTAGTAGACCCCTGAAAATGACTGCTCAAACTGCACTCAACCGGCCTACTACCTCAATCATAATGTACACCTTTACCGCATGGAGTACAGCTCTCTGGTAAGAAAGAGAGTGGATATAAATACTACAAAATGTAGATTTTGCGAAAGAAATTATCTTGAAAAATCTAGTTTTTGTAGGTTTATTGTCCAGCAAACATATTTTTGCTGGAAATTCCACCACAAAAACTGTTTTATAGGAAATTTCGTCCGCATCTTTGCAGCTTTCTTAGGCTCTAATTATGGCCTTTGATCAGCCTCACAGTGGAAATCTAAATCTGCATGCTCTTAATTCTGACCAAGGGGCATCCAATCACTGCACAGAGAATGAGCCGCTCCAGGTTTGTACAAGCTACCCGAGTAGGTGAACTCTAAACCTCTAAACCAGACTTTAACTAGATTTGTCTTGTCAACAGTTTTTTCTGTACATGAATAGAATTGTGGCTTCTGATGCTGAGTAGGTGAAATCATGTGGTTCAAGGCCCTGTTGCCATGCTGTGGAATAGGATACAAGTGAAATGAGGATGATTGTCTCCTGTGCAAGACAGGCGGTAGAGTACTGGAAGGCTTGTGATGCTGTGTTGTGAGAAAATTGTGGAATTATGGGTGTAATTGGCATTGCGGTATGCGTACGGGGTAACCTGATGGTTTACTTCTGGCATTGTGGGACAGGGAGGCATTTGCTGTGGTGTGGCATACCTGGTGGTAGGGTAAAGAACTGTGTATGGTATTGCAGGATATTGAGAGGAAATATAAAGTGGCTTCTAGGATTTTTGAAATAAAACAAGTAGTAATTGGTGGCATTGTAGGATAAAAAGGGATAAGGTAATGGGCTCTTGGGATTACACATGATGGGGCTTATGAGATAACCACTTTGCTTAGGTTTTGAGGGATATGCACCTTATATTGGTCTGTGGCCTATAAAATTGTTTGGAAAAATTTGACTTTTATTAGGGTTATTAACATTGAGAGTCACTCGAGCTAGCCAACCCCGTCTAAATATAATATCCAGCAGTAGGCCTGTCCTATGTGAAATACAGGCCCCTGGTTCATAAGCAGCACTGGCTGAGCTACATCCTCCTTAAGATGCCCTTCCATTAGCCCATCCTGACATAATGCTTTTGTGGTAAATATGTAGCATACAGGTATGATTTGCTACATATTTTGTTGATCATATTGTAGAATGATCCTAAAGGAATGTAGGTACTGTAAACATGATTTCAATGTGATGAATGCCAGCCTAATGACACTGAATGGCCTACTGTATGCTAGATAATAGTTCCTTTTTGGACCATTCTGAAGTATGAAGTTGGGGGTTTGAGATAGGTCCGTAGTGAAAATGTACTTTCACATGTTGGTGCACGAAGGAGCCATTTTAGTGATACTGCCATTAATTCGCCATATTCAGATGGAAAGGTAGCAGTAACAAAATCACATGATCTTTCTTTACAATAGCATTACAAAGAGAGGCAGCACAGAATGTGATCCCAATCGAATCAAGTTAATACAATAAATGCATAAATACATTTAAAACTAATAACTTACCAGTATGTCTCACAGAATTTGACCCAAGGCAAGTCTCAGAGTATAAAATGGGAGCTTAGAAGAGACATTTCTAAGCCTTTGTGACACAAGGCACCTAAATGATGCTATTACTTTGGTAGCTGTGTCAAGGTATGCCTGTGAATACATTCTTTGCTGGTGTTGCAGTTGCATACATACGTTGCAGCCTGCACTATGAAACACGGAGCGCATTCTATGTAGTAGGGCGCACTTTCCCTGTGTACGCCCTGTGCACCTGTTTTAAGGTGCACCGGGCTCAAACAGGGAAAGTGCGCCCTTTACATAATAGGGCCCAAGAAGTTTTATTAAGTTATGAAAAATCCTACATGTCAGCGGTCACTTTTTTTAGGGTGTTAAATAACAGGTCACTGGTTCCAAGCACAGTTGGTGGTTGATTCCCCTTCCAGGAACTGACTTCCCACTCTGCCTGTGATCTAGCAGTGCAAGAAAACTTCACAGGAAGTGAAGCTTTGTGTCATTTTTAATTTCCCAGGACATTTACTGGCATATTTATAACAAAGGATGCATCGCTGCGCCAAGGCAGCGATGCATCAAAATTTCTTGCGCCTGCTCGAAAATTCCTTTCAACCCCATGGATGCACCATATTTACAATATGGCGCTCCATGGCGCAAGGTCCCAAGGATGCATCAGAAATTTTGACGTATCCATGGGAAGAATGCCGCAAGGTATTCATCCCAAAAGTGGCATATTGCTGTTGGTGGTCATAAAAGTGAATGAACTACAGCAATGCGTCAAAAAACAAAGACGATGAGTCAGTTTTGACTGATGCAGGTAGCCTACTGTATGGGGACCATTGTAATAGAGTGTCAAAAGGCGAAAACCTCACCTTCCACTCTATCACATTGGTCCTGGATGTCACGCATACAAGTGGGCATAGCATACTTATGCGTACCACTATGCCTAACTATGGGGCCGATTACGATGGAGGAAGGACTGGGCTCCGTCCGCCATGGTGGTGTAAACCGGGACTGTCCGCCATGCATGGGGCGGTCCCGCATACCCGATTAGGATTGGACAGCCACCGCGGCGGTCGGATTCCGCACCTTTAACATTGCGGTGGTGGCTGCTGACAGCAGCTCCGCCGCGATGTCAAAAAGAGCATGTTGTGCATTTCACTGCACTACGTGGCAGGCACTACACTGTGCCTGCCACTTGGTGCAGTGAAATGTAGGGGGGTACCATGGGTACACCCCCAGTGCACCCACACCTCCCCCCAACACAAGGGGGGCCCGCAATGGGCCCCCAAAAACAAACTCTGCATGCCTTTCAACGGCGGTTGC
Organism: Calotriton arnoldi; assembly: GCA_963921515.1. NCBI lineage: Eukaryota > Metazoa > Chordata > Amphibia > Caudata > Salamandridae > Calotriton > Calotriton arnoldi. The sequence continues at coordinate 14,601 of CAWUFW010024692.1, read as the reverse complement.
ACCGCCGCGGAAAGGCTGGCTGGAGACCTCATCTTAATTAGGCGGACGGTGCTTGCTAGGCACCGCCACCATTTTATGGATGCAGACCGCTCCGCCGGGCAATCGTATCGATTGCCTGTGGCGGTTCCGTGGCGGACGGGCTTTTCCTCCGCCACGGTCACGGTCTGGATCCCACCGCCATCGTAATCTGGTGGTGGGAGAATCGCGGTCCGCACGGCCTGCTGACCTCACCGCCGGGCTGGCAGTGGCGATTGTTCCGCGATCGTAATCGGCCCCTTAGTTTGACATAAGTCATTAATGGTGTGTAATGTATGATTTACTGTGTTACCTACATTATGTGCACACTTACCTGCTGAGGGGATATGACTAAATTGCAGATTACACTGTTTCAAATCACTTCAGTTGGTCAAATTCCTTTGAAACAGCAAATGTATCATTTCTAAGCCTGGGTTTTAGAGGCATAGGAATGTTGATGCATTTCAAGCTCAGCGCCCACCTCCCAAAGATGTGTCACTTTAGGAAAAAGTCATAAATACCAGGGCATCAGTTTTATGGGGGATTTTATGCGCATATATTAAAACTAATGTGACACAGCTGACTCTGACGAAGGAAAAAAACGATGCAGGCCGACGAAAAGCGACACATCAGCCGGTAGGTAAACATAATATCGAGTTTTTTATATCGATATGCATTGAGTTTAGAATATCGAAAGTACTAAATCTTGATGTTAAGTATATCAATGTAAAAAATATCGATTTTTTGTGTTGTAAAAAATATTGTTGTGTGAAATATCGATTGTAAAAATATCGTTATGTCAAAATATCGTTATAGTATTTTATTTTTTGTTATATGTTTGTTTCTGGTATAATAATAGTTAATTAATGTTATAAAGTTTTTAAATTGTAATATACTTTTTCGGAGCGGGATGTTGGGTTTATAGGGGATAATGGTGGGGAGTGTTTTAAAAAAGTTGTTTAAAATTTTTTAAAAAGTTAAAAATTTGTAAATGTAATGTAAAATTGTTGTTTTAGGAGCGGGATGTTGTGGTTATAGGGGATAAGGGTGGGGAGTGTTTTAAAAATTTGTTTTAAAATTTAAAAAAAGTTAAAAATGTGTAAATTTAATTTAAAATTGTTGTTTTAGGAGCAGGATGTTGGGTTTATAGGGGATAAGGGTGGGGAGTGTTTTAAAAATATGTTTTAAAATTTTTAAAAAGTTAAAAATTTGTAAATGTAATTTAAAATTATTGTTTGAGGAGTGGGATGTTGGGTTTATAGGGGATAAGGGTGGAAAGTCTTTTTAAAAATGTGTTTTAAAATTTAAAAAAATTAAAAAAATTGTAAATTTAAATTTAAATTTTTGTTTTAGGAGCGGGATGTTGGGTTTATAGGGGATAAGGGTGCGGAATGTTTTAAAAAATATGTTTTAAAATTTAAAAAATTTCTAAAGTTTGTAAATTTAATTTTAAATTGTTGGTTTAGGACCGGATGTTGGGTTTATAGGGGAAAAGGGTGGGGAGTGTTTTGAAATATTTCAAAATTTTTTTGGGAAAATAGAAAGTTATTTAGAAATTAACCCAAATTTTTTTTAGGAGTGTTACGTTGTGTTTATAGTGAATAAAGGTGTGGAATTTTGTATTTTTTTTATATTAAATTTAAAAAAATTGTAAATAGTTATTTATATAAATAATAAAGATTTAATTAAAAAAAAAATCTTGGGTTGATAGGTGATAAGTTTGATTAATTAGTTTAAAAATTATTTTTTATTTTAAAATTTATATATTTAAAAATTTTAAATTGTGAAATTTTTAATAATTAAGAAAAATTTATTTTTTATGTTAATTATATATGTGAAATTGCAAATAAGAATGAATTATTTATAATAATTTATAATTATAAAAAAAAAGAATTAATTGTGAATATTTTTTTAAATAAGGATTATGTTTTATAATAATTAAAAATTATTAGTTATATGTAAAATTGAGTAAATTGTTTTTGTATCATAATTTTTAGTTTCTTGATTTTTGTTTTTTATGAATATGATTTTTAAAATTTATATTGAATAACATATTTAAAGATTTGTAAGATTATGTAATTGTGATTATAAAAATAAATATGTTTAGTGTCAAGCACATTTTCAGATTTAAGATTAATTGGAGTGGGAATACTAAATTATATATGTTTTATGTCCAGCACCTTCCCTGATTTAATAATAACTGGAGTGGGAATAGTAAATTATACATGTTTAGTGTCCAGTACCTTCCCTGATTTAATACTAACTGGAGTGGGAATAGTAAATTATTTATGTTTAGTGTCCAGCACCTTCCCTGAGTTAATACTAACTGGAGTGGGAATAGTAAATTATATATGTTTAGTGTTCAACACCTTCCCTGATTTAATACTAATTGGAGTGGGAATAGTAAATTATATATGTTTAGGGGCCGATTCTGATGCGGGTTGGAAAAGCTTCCCGACCGAATCGGTTGGGAAATGGTGTCCGACCCCCTCGGATCGGGAAAGTCCGACCGGCGGAGTAGGATGCATCCGGGTGCTTCCAGATACGATTTGGTTGAACTCCCATTGACTTCAATGGGAACATTTGTTCCTAACCGCATCAGAATTGGGCCCTCAGTGTCCAGCACCTTCCCTGATTTAATAATAACTGGAGTGGGAATAGTAAATTATATATGTTTAGTGTCCAGCACCTTCCCTGATTTAATAGTAATTGGAGTGGGAATAGTAAATTAAATATGTTTAGAGTCCAGCACCTTCCCTTATTTAATACTAACTGGAGTGGGAATAGTAAATTATATATGTTTAATGTCCAGCACCTTCCCTGATTTAATACTACCTGGAGTGGGAATAGTTAATTAAATATGTTTAGTGTCCAGCACCTTCCCTGATTTCATATTAATTGGAGTGGGAATAGTTAATTAAAAATGTTTAGTGTCCAGCACCTTCTTTGATTTTTTTAATAATTGGAGTGGGAACAGTAAATTATATATGTTTAGTGTCCAGCACTTTCCAAGATTTAATACTAACTGGAGTGCGAATAGTAAATTATATATGTTTAGTGTCCAGCACTTTCCATGATTTAATACTAACTGGAGTGGGAATAATAAATTATATATGTTTAGGGGCCGATTCCGATTCGGGCCGGAAATCTCTCCAACCGAGCCGGACCGGGAGAGATTTCCGACCGAATCGGACCCGTGCAGCCCGACGGAACGAGTACGATGCGTCCGTATGCTATCGTACTCGAGTCGGTCGGACTCCCATTGAAGTCAATGGGAGCCGGTCGTACAACGCGTACGCGGGCTCCCATTGCCTCAATGGGTGCGAGGCGAACAAGGGCGCCCCCTACAGCAAGTATGCGGCGAAGCGACTCGCGCCGTACACGCACAGGTAGGGGGGACCCATGGGTCCCCCCTGTGTGCGACTCGCGCGGCTACGCGTACAGGGGGGTCTGACACGGACCCCCGAAGTTCGGCTCCGACTGCTCTTTTGAGCCGGACGGCGCGTGTCGGTCGGACTGCTCGCGGCGTGCATCGTACTTACCCAGCCGGGGAACGTCTCCATTGCGCGGTGCGAGTCATGTCCGAGCGAGTCGGTCGGTGCGGTTAGACCCGGGAACGAGTCGGTCGGAGCGGTTGGGACGCCCGAACGAGTCAGTCGGCGAATTCGCATCGTACTCGCTCGTCCGGACGCGCGTACGAATCGGTCGGGAAATAGGGCTCCGAATCGGATCCGGTTATGCCGAATCCGATTCGGAGCCCTACCGGCCGAGATCGGAATCGGCCCCTTAGTGTCCAGCACCTTCCCTGATTTAATAGTAATTGGAGTGGGAATAGTAAATTAAATATGTTTAGAGTCCAGCACCTTCCCTTATTTAATACTAACTGGAGTGGAAATAGTAAATTATATATGTTTAATATCCAGCACCTTCCTTGAATTAATAGTAATTGAAGTGGGAATAGTAAATTAAATATGTTTAGAGTCCAGCACCTTCCCTTATTTAATATTAACTGGAGTGGGAATAGTAAATTATATATGTTTAATATCCAGCACCTTCCCTGATTTAATACTAACCTGAGTGGGAATAGTAAATTATATATGTTTAGAGTCCAGCACCTTCCCTGATTTAATACTAACTGGAGTGGGAATAGTAAATTATATATGTTTAGTGTCCAGCACCTTCCCTGAGTTAATAATAACTGGAGTGGGAATAGTAAATTATATATGTTTAGTGTCCAGCACCTTCCCTGATTTAATACTAACTGGAGTGGGAATAGTAAATTATTTATGTTTTGGGGCCGATTCCGATTCGGGCCGGAAATCTCTCCGACTGAGCCGGACCAGGAGAGATTTCCGACCGAATCGGACCCGTGCAGCCCGACCGAACGAGTACGATGCGTCCGTATGCTATCGTACTTGAGTCGGTCGGACTCCCATTGAAGTCAATGGGAGCCGGTCGTACAACGCGTACGCGGGCTCCCATTGCCTCAATGGGTGCGAGGCGAACAAGGGCGCCCCCTACAGTGGGTACGCGGCGAATCGACTCGCGCCGTACACGCACAGGTAGGGGGGACCCATGGGTCCCCCCTGTGTGCGACTTGCGCGGCTACGCGTACAGGGGGGTCCGACACGGACCCCCGAAGTAAGGCTCCGACTGCTCTTTCGAGCCGGACGGCGCGTCTCGGTCGGACTGCTCGCGGCGCGCATCATACTTACCCGGCCGGGGAACGTCTCCATTGCGCGGTGCGAGTCGTGTCTGAGCGAGTCGGTCGGTGCGGTTCGACCCGGGAACGAATCGGTCGGAGCGGTTGGGACGCCCGAACGAGTCGGTCGGCGATTTTGCATCGTACTCGCTCGTCCGGACGCACGTACGAATCGGTCGGGAAATAGGGCTCCGAATCGGATCCGGTTAAGCCGAATCCGATTCGGAGCCCTACCGGCCGAGATCGGAATCGGCCGAGATCGGAATCGGCCCCTTAGTGTCCAGCACCTTCCCTGAGTTAATACTAACTGGAGTGGGAATAGTAAATTATATATGTTTAGTGTCCAGCACCTTCCCTGATTTAATACTAATTGGAGTGGGAATAGTAAATTATATATGTTTAGAGCCCAGCACCTTCCCTTATTTAATACTAATTGAAGTGGGAATAGTAAATTATATATGTTTAGTGTCCAGCATCTACCCTGAAATAATACTAATTGGAGTGGGAATAGTAAATTATATATGTTTATATATGTTTAGAGTCCAGCACCTTCCCTGATTTAATACTAACTGCTATGGGAATAGTAAATTATATATGTTTAGTGTCCAGCACCTTCCCTGATTTAATACTAACTGGAGTGGGAATAGCAAATTATATATGTTTAGTGTCCAGCACCTTCCTTGACTTAATATAAATTGGAGTGGGAGTAGTAAATTATATATGTTGATAGTTTTGTAAATTAAAATAATTAATGTAGTGTGTAGTGGGAATGTGTATAAATAATAACATGTTGAATTCATAAAAAATAAATTAGTATATATATTTTACAAAGAGATGTATGTTTTATAAAGTACATTTATTTAAAATACATATTTTAATACAAATTCAAACATTAAAAAATTAATAAATAAATAATGAGACATGTAATATTTTAATTGATATGTTTCTTTATTGTCAAACATATAGGGGCCGATTCCGATCTCGCTAGGAGAAGGCTCCGTCCGACTCGGATCCGGAGGGCTTTCCGACCGACTCGTGCTCCGGGGCTCCGAGCGCCCGAGTACGATGCGAACAAGCGCTGACGGACACGGGTCGCTCGGAGCCCCATTGAAGTCAATGGGAGCCTGTTGTACGACGCGTACATAGGCTCCCATTGACGAAAAAGGTACGTTGCGCACATGGGCGCCCCCTGTAGTGGGGAAACGTCTGTGCCACCCGCACCGTACATGCATGATCGACTCGTAAGGCTACGGGTGAAGGGGGGTCCAGCACGGAGCCCCGAAGTCCGCTTCCCGGAGGGTTTACATGTCGGAGGCTCCGACTCAATCCGGCTGTCCGAATCGTGCATCGTACTGGCTCGGTCGGAAATTGCCTCCATTGTACGGCACGGTTTGCTTACGGACTGGACGTACGGAGCGGGTCGGACCCGGAAACGATTCGGTCGGCGATTTCGCGTTTCTCGCATCGTACTTGCTCGCTCGTACTGCTGGACGAGTCGGTCGGAAAACACGCGTACGGCTCGTACTTTTTCCGGCCGGATCGCGTTCGGAGACCTTCTGAGCGAGATCGGAATCGGCCCCATAGTAGTGAAAAAAACAAACTTTATTTTATTAAGTACATTTAATATATATTGTTAGACTTAGAGATAATAAATACAATCTTTATTTTTCAGACATTATATATTTGGTACATATGTATACTTTGATACATAATAATTTTGCAAACAAAGGGGCCGATTACAATGGCGGACGGAATGGAGTCCGTCCGCCATGGTGGTGGCGACCTGGACCGTCCGCAATACCTGCAGCGGTTCCGCACACCGAATTAGGATGCGACCGCCACCATGGTGGTCGCACCTTGCACTCTTAACATTGCGGCGGGTGCTGCTGACAGCAGCACCCGCCGCTATGTCAAAAATGCATGTCATGCATTTCACTGCACTACGTGGCATGCACCACATGGTGCCTGCCACTTGGTGCAGTGAAATGTCGGCGGTACCATGGGTACCCCCCCAGTGTACAAACACACCCCCCCAACACATTGGGGGCCCGCAACAGGCCACCAAAACCAATCTCCACCAGCCTTTCAATGGCGGTTTTATGGATGCAGACCGCTCCGCCAGGCAATTGGAACAATTGCCTGTGGCGGACGGTCTTTCCGTCCGCTGCGGTCCCGGTCTGGATCCCACTGCCATCGTAATCTGGCGGTGGGAAAATCGCGGTCCGATGTGGAAAGGACCGCCACTACCGGGCTGGCGGTGATGATCCTTCCGCCATCGTAATCGGCCCCAAAGTTTTAAACATTGTTAAACTTTTTATTACAGTTATGTATATTTTTTAACATAAAATAATGTAGTTTTACATTGCTTTTTAAACAATTTTTTAACAATAATATTTATTAATGACAGTTGTACATTATTATTTTGTATTGTGAACATTTTTAACATTGTTACATATACTGCAATTTTTTATGAATATATCTGTTTTAATTTTTTTTTATTACAAACATTTTTTTATAATGTTTTACATTTTTTGTACATATAATATTAGATTTTAATTAATATTACTTATATGTAAAATATAAATAATATTAATTATTACATTGATTTAATTAATATAAATATTTTTTATAACATGTATACATGTTATTAACATTTATTTCACTTAGTACATATTTTTAATAAACATTGCATATAACATGTATATTTATGGAATTATAATAATAATTATTAAGGGGCCCATTACGATGGCGGGCGGAAGCACAACCGCCGTGCTGGCGGATGCAAAAACCACCAGTTACCGCCGGCACGCAGCAGTCCACACGCCCGCCCAATTACGATACGAAAAGTAGGCCAAACACCGCCGGCAAGCCAGCAACACCGTCCGCCATCAAAGTGCGCCCGCACACGTAGCGGCGCAGCACAACTGACACACACCGTCCGACGAAACACGTCCCGCCCGGCGCATAAATTACGATGCCGCAAACAAACGGCTCCCACGGCAAAGAGACACCGCACGTGAAAGAGAGGCGGAAACACGGACGCAGAGCACGGACAACGAAGAAGCGGCACCCCGGGCATGAATCCAGCACTGCAGGCCCTTCCCATGCTTCTGCTGATGCACCACCAAGGACGCAACGTACCGCGGAGACGCAGGTAGGCACACACACAACAAGTGCACGCAAACAGCGCACACAGTGCAAGGGCGGATAAAGCGGACAACCCCCACCAGCGCGTGCACACTACACATCCACCATTGCATCCACATATGACACACAGGCCAAATCCTAACATCGCGGAACACATGTGTACACACCACCTGGGACTAGGAACCAACCACCCCGTCACGGCCCCAAAGCGCCGATGACGCCGCCACACATGCGCACAACGCAGAGGCCAACCGCAGCGCCATGCATGCGTCGCACACAGACACAGGGACACAACCAAGCAGCACACACACCAGCCCCACCCCGAACGCACATGACACGTGACAGGCCGGCCACAGACAAGTCCCCAACGCCCAATTCACGGACAACACCCAACGCCACACAACCCACGCACACATGTCAGTTAAGTCACGCAACAGCAGGACACACCCCAGTGTAACAAACATGGCGAAGCACACAGCGGCGGCAACACCAACTAGGAGAAGCAGGGCCCCTTCGGGAAGAGGAACGCCAGTACCACACTGAAAAACCCATACCACCCTGCACATATGAACAAGACACATGAAACGGAACACCAAAGAGCCCGGGGACCGACAACAGGTGGCCCAAGAATTACATCCACACACAAGGCCCAACGCAGAGCGGAAAGGCAGCCTGCCGCCCACACAAGGGAGAGCAGACAGCACTGAATGACCTTCCATTCCAACACCGAAACCACAGCCCTACGACAGAAGCCGGTGAATACAGCCATTGTCCAAGAATAGACCAACACAGGCATGCCGAGGAGACCGACCACACGGCAGATAGCGCATATCACAGAAGCACACAACGGACGGGGAAGAAAGAAGAAAACACTCCCCATGTCGGCCACATGCAAGTTAATTGGAAGGAGTCACACAGCACCGACCTTGAACTGTCTGAGAAGCATGTGGGAAGAGGGCCCGTGTCCTCCAAACAAGCCAACAGAACACAAGTCCTGTCTCCCCACGACTACACAGAGCTCACAGCAACCCCGGAGCGTGCACATTGCAGACTGCACACACAGCCGGAGCACGCCACCTCTACGAACCGCTGCGAAATGGCAACCGCAACACACCTACCCAACTACGCCGAAGAGCTCAAGCTGTACCAAACCAGCACGATACATACATTGGGATGCGATCTCCTGTCCCTGCTGAACGTAAGTTACCGACTGACTTACCGCATCACATTGTTCAGCTGCGTCATGCCCGTCTTCTACTGTCGGAGGTGTCCCTACCAGCATCCCGTCGAGATATGCCTCTCCAACCCGGCATGTCTGAAGGCGGACCTGCTACCACTACTCCTCCCTCTGGACGCACACGACAGGGCCTGCTCTGCCTATGGGGGCATGGCGTATGTGGCCAACATCGCACGCGCACTGAAATGGAACCACTGTGCCTCCACACGACGGATCATCGAGAACAGCTACATCGAATGTCACCCAGCATGCCCCATCATGGTCCTCCAAGGGACAACCTACGAACAACACCTTGACAGCCACCATCCGCTTCATTGGCTGGCAAACATGTACACCACCAATGACATGGAAGCCCTGCTGGACGGCATCGCATACCTGTCAACCTGTAAATACGTCGGACCACAACGCAGGTTCCCCGAGTGACCTATGAAGTCCAACCCCGCACCCATGCTCAGCTTCCGCACGGACTGGCCAGTCACCACCACAACAGCCATACCAAACGACCGGCAACTGTAACCACACCATCAACGACATCGCCATGACATCGGATATGACCGGGACATGCACACTGTTCCCCATCACATCCAGGAACACCGCATGCATCGTGGGAGGCAGTGGCATGGGCTCTGTGCATCGCACCCACATGGACGGAACTGCACGAACAACCAGGACACGACATGGATCCAGCGCCCATGGACACACACACCGCTCAGTGGACATGAATAGGTCGCCTGGAGTCTGTGGGTGCTGCACCCCTCCCACCCCCACCCCGGGAATCCCATACCAGGACCTTTGCATGGACGACAAGTGCATACAACAACAACACGACCCCAGTGACTGTGACATGTCCAGTAACCACCACAGTGCAACAACAAGTGGCACGCCGCTGCATGCACGCAAGCACATGCCCTGATGTCATCTCACATGCACGCGTGCATGAGGAACAACCGCAGCAAACCTGTCACATGGAACTGAGATGGACTGTGCCCATGATGCCGAGCGGTCTGGTAGGCTACATGTATACCGTCTGTGTCAAAGTCCGCAGCTCCGCAGCCATACGTAAATGTACATTAGCACAGCCTTGGCCAAGCAGATGTAACCCCACACCCTATCCCATTTGTAATCATGCTCAGTATATCCTCAACATGTATCCCGCTGCCAGTAGTGTCCACTATACTGCATCACAGAGGACAGAAGACTCAATATAATGTTTGAAACCAGAACTGTCTCCGCTGACTCATTTCACAAGTACGAATGAGAGAGGATGAGAGTATGTGAAGTACACGGCAGTCGTGACATGACCATGTAGTCCACTGGTATTGGATGTCAACGCAAATGAGTAGCACTACTGTGGAAGAAACACATGTGTCGTGTGAAGTCGTATGGACGCAGTGCTCAGGTGGGTGGGTGCGACGGGTAGATGCGCACATGCCAAGTTGGAGCACGCCGTGTTGGGAGGGGTCATGAACAGTACACCACCGCTTCCCTGGGCATTGTGAGAGGACACCTGTCGGGGAGTGAACACGTGTGTGCACAGCAGCCGGGCACACGTACAAAGCGGTACCAGGCGCACCTCAGCCCACCCTCTGTGGACAAGCTGGATCCTGTTGTGCGCCCGCCATGCCCCTTGACAAGGCACACACAGCCCCAGTCGACCAGGTGTAACCCCAACATAGTCAATCCACACAGGCGATACAGGGCACGGGATGGCAGTGGAGCATGGTGTGTGAGAGGTCTCCTCGCGCTCCTCCTGGTCATATCACGCAGGCAATAGAACCTCAACGTCCAGCATGGCAAAAAGTCAAATGGAAGTGTAGGGGGACGCACCACAGCACGAGCAGCACTGACGTCACGGGAGGTGGCTCGCACCATCCCATCCATTGCCCATCATACCAACCACGCCACATGCCATTGCGACTAAGTGCAAGCGCGTGCGCCACCACCCCTGAGCCCTCCCCAGAGAGGCCAAAGAGTGAATGTGTGGGCCATCAGCCACAGACGGACGCGGCATGGCCGCAAGGGCAGCCACAGCCACTGGGTGTCGCAGGTGGCGGATCCGGAAGGCGAAGACTGTGATGCATAGTCCATGCAGGCCGGGTCTCCATTTGGGGCACCACGCAGGTGGACGGCGTCCCGTCACACATCATACCCTGAGACAGCCCACTCGTGCAACTGGACCCACACATGCACTCCTTGCCCTCTCTGGTGCGAGCTTGGGGCTGCCTGTGCAAGCGCTAGCCTCGCAGGTGAGCATGCATATTGGGGGGCGAGGGGAGGACATGAGGGCTGGGGCGAAGATGACTGTATCACTGTCAGTTAGTACAAGGGATGACCCAGATGTGGAAAGGAAGAGACGTGTCCCGTGTGTACTGCAACTAGTCGCCAATCCAACTACCCCCATGTCCGGAATGTAAGCCCGCACCTAGGCCCGCCCATCCGCCACATCGAACATACCACCAGCACGACAACCTTCCCATTCGAAACACTGACTGGGGGTGGCGACCAGTGAACAATCATGTGTAGCCTACCCACGCGTACATGTGGGCCCTCCATGATCCATGTCACCTGCGGCAAAGACATGACATGCGCAATGAGGGAAGTGAGGAGAGCTGTCCGCCCCACGCGCAGAAGGTGCATCAGCTCCACAGACCCAGCAGCGAGTCCAGCAGGGGTCACATGTGCAGGGGCAGCTGTGCCTGGTGTGAAGGCACATGCATATGGACAGCACATCGACCAATGTGTAGTCTGCCCACATCCACAGTCCATCATCATGCGGACATAGGAATTGAACACAGGGCAACACATCTTAGCTGGTGCACCCACCGTGACCAACAATGCGCAATCATCGACGTACCCGCCCTGTGCATGGCCCCCCACCCAACGGAGGCACATCCAGTGCCACCATCCCACACACACAAGCCTTCCACGGAACATGCTGTGTCCAATGCTCAGTACAGAGTCAGCGCCCATCTGGTGGATCCTGAACAGGAGACACATGCACACACATGCCAGCTCCCACTATGTACGACTGCCACCTGGCACGTGCAATGTAACCTCTCACCTGTGACGTGTGACTGCAAGCACACAGCCGTCTTGGCATGGGGCTGTCAATGTGGACACCAGTCAATGTTTCGGGAGCTGTGATCCGTACAGTGCTGTACATAGGGTGCAGTGCTGACACCTACTACTGTCTCATATCCCCTCGTGCCACAGGTCCCACTTGTATTGGCCGCTCAGCCCGTGCCCACATCGTCGTCGTCGTGTGCCATACTCATCCAGCCTCGGAAGCAGTACCATGCTCAGCAGACACTCATGTTGCCGTGGCGTTGCCGCTTGACGAATATGCAGTCAGTCCCCATCAGCACGCCCCGCAAGTCATTGGGGCCTAGATCCCCATGTGCATGCACATGGCAGTGGTATGTCTCACTTGCCATTGCCATTGTTGGGAGACCTGTGTAAGTGTATTGTGGCCGTGCCGTCCCAGCTTGACAGCTGGGCTGTGGCCCATGTGCTTGCTCAGTCATGTCAGTGATGTGTATGCGAAATTGCTATGTGCCGTGTTGCTTTGACATGTGTCCTCTGCCATTTAACCCAGGCGGAGACCGAACATTGACCGCCCATACCAATTGCTGGCGGACATGGACGATACAGAGGTAATCAGGAAGTTTCGGCTGGACAGGCCAACTCTGCATCGACTGTGTGCCATGTTAGAGCCCCATCTCCGTCCCCGCAGGGTGTATCCGACTGCTGTCACCCCCACGGCTAAGGTGATGGCCGCCATGCATTTCTTCGCCACTGGGTCATTCCAGCACACAGTGGGCAGTGGAGGAGGGATGTCCCAGCCCATGTTCAGCAAGGTGCTGAGGGATGTACTGGCAGCCATGATGCTGTACCGGAACAGGTACATCCGATTCCCCAGGGCTCGTGAATTGGCGGCAGTGAAGGGTGCATTCTATGCCCTTGGCAGAATCCCACACGTCGTGGGAGCCATTGACTGCACTCATGTTGGCCTTGTTCCACCACAGGCCACTGAGCACCTGTACCGCAACAGGAAGCACACGCACTCCCTGAATGTGCAAGTGGTGTGCCTTGCGGACATGGTGATCACCCACGTGTGTGCAAAGTTTCCAGGCTCGGCCCATGACGCACACATAATGCGCAACAGCATCTTGCCACGACTGATGGCCAATCTGCAACAGGATCGTGGCTGTATTGTCGGTGAGTATGTGGAGTGGTGTAGCGTGCTGGTTGTGCGATGCTGTCCCCTGTCCAGTTGGAATAGCAACGGTTCTCTGTGTCCCTCACACCCAGGTGACTCTGCGTATCCGAATGGGGCATGGCTGCTCAGTCCATTGAGGAATCCTCGCACCCCAGCAGACGATCGATACAATGAGGCACATGGGAGGACCAGACGTGTGGTCGAGCGTACCTTTGGCCTCCTCAAGTCCAGGTTCAGGTGCCTGGACCGCACCGAGGGTGCACTGGCGTACTCCCCACAGAAGGTGTGCCAGATAGTGGTGGCGTGCTGCATGCTGCACAATCTGGCCATTCGGAAGCCGATCCCCCTCATTGTGGATGACGGAGATCAACCAGGGCCCCAGCCCGCAGACCAGGACAGCTCGAGTGAGGTGGACAGCGGAGAGGAGGAAGCTGGGAATGTGCGCCAGCAGCTCATCGCCCGCTACTTCACTTGACGGTGAGTGTCCATGTACGACGGATGATGTGTCTGTATCTATGCAGGTGTGTGTGTGCTGTGTCAGGGTGGCCGTATGTTCACTGCGTGCAGTGTGTCAACGCTCCATGGCCAGGGTAGTATGCCACTGTTGGTGACTGTGGCATTGTGCCCTATTGCTCTGTGCGATGTGTGTACATTGCTTGTAGTTGTTGACATGTACTGTGTGATGGGTGTGTGACACACTCATTGAATGTGCTCCTGTTCTGTCTCCCACCCCTAGGTCCCTACAGGCCCTCCGGATTCCATTTCCATGCCACGCATCAGGTGCCTTTCCGCCCAAGGTGGCCGTTGTATTCCGTACAATAAAGACACAGGGCACAAACAGCAGTTAGTGAAAAAGGTGCATTTATTACAAACTGTGACATGTGATTGTGTGTAAGGTGATGACAAAAGTGGTGCGTGCAGTGACAATGAGCTGTCGGTCATGGCTGCGTGATGATCAGGGTGTACCCACTGGTTCTATGTCCATAGTCCAACACACACATGCCATCCAGATGGCTGTGTGGAGTGGGATCGTAGAGCAAGTCAATGCAGTGGCTGGTCAAGGAAGGCTGGCGGAAGGCTGGCTGGCTGCCTCACTTGCGACTGGAGCGTGCGAAGTCCTCCCGGGAGATCTGTTTCCTCTTCGGACGGCCCCTTCCACGTTTGGGAGGGGGGTGTGTGGTGGCGACCTGCTGGTGGTGGGTGAGGTGTGCTCACTGGCTGTGGACGCAGGGGAAGTGGACACTGCTGCCCGAGCCTGCGCCCTAGCAGGTGGTGGCGGAG
>CAWUFW010024691.1:0-56364 GCA_963921515.1 Calotriton arnoldi | reverse complement strand
CAGGGACAGGATCAGAGCTCACCAGGGGAGTCAGGGAAGGGGTGGTGGGTGCTGGAGAGCCACTGACAACTGCAGTGGAGGTGTCTGACATGGTGTGTGCCGGCACAACTGGGGGCATGACTCAGATGTCGTGGGTGCCGGCACAACTGCAGTGGACCCTGCAGATGGGGTGGACAGGTCTGCCACTGCAGTGCCCAAGTCAGACAGGGCGGTAGTGGACTCCACTGCAGTGCCTACCTCCAGGGGAGGAGAATGGGGAACAGGCAAGGTGGGTTGGACAGAGGGGAGGACACCCTCACCACATCAGTGGCACAGACAAGCGCAGCGGGGGTGTGGTGCTGGGAGAGCAAGTGGCAGGGGGAGAAGGCCGGATCATCTTGGGGATGGTATATCTGTGGGTGGGGGAACCTGGGGCAGGGTGTGGTGGGGGCACCTGTGCAGTGGGGGCCTGAGGGATGGAGGACGGAGACCTTGTGCCTGAGCTGCAGGGCGGTGGCGGGGTCTTGCTCTTACCACTCCGGGGGGACTTGCGGGTGGGGGCCTCAGTCCGTCTGCGCCTGGGGAGGGTGTCCGGGTGCGAGGGGCACTCTGCTCCGTGTGGGTGGGCTTCCTCTTCCCCGGGATGCTGGAGCAGCTTCATCGGTGGGGAAGAGGCCGAGGTCACAGAGGAAGAGCTGCTGTGACTTTGGGGTTGCAGGTGAGGCAAGGGAGGGTGCTTTGGAGGGAGAGGGAACTGAGGACTGCGCAGAGCATGTGGATGCGTGTGTGTGTTCCAGGGCCCCATCCCCTGTGAGTCTGGCTTCAGTCCCCTGAATGTGCGTGCGTGTGCGTTTTGTCATTGGCGTGTGTGTCAGTGTGCTGGATGTGTGTGTGCTGGTGTGTGCCTGTGCCGGTGTGTGTGTGCCTGGGATGGGTAAGGTGCTGGGGAGTGTGGATGGAGCAGAGGCAGGAGGGGTGAGGGACCGTTTGAGGAGGGACACTGCTGCCGTCAGGGAGGAGTCCATGGACCTATTGCCCCTCTGTAGGTCAGACATGCCCGATGAGATGCCCTCCATGAACGACACCAGCTGAGTCAACAGCACGGTGTGCGCATGGAGGACACTCAGCATGGCTGTCTGCCCTACATGGAGCTGGCGAAGGAGGTACACAGACTCCTCACTCAGGGCAGCAGGGGACACAGGGGCAGGGGGTGCGGTGCCTGGCCCAAAGGAGACACGCTCCCGGACATGGGAGCCTCCACGGACCTGGGGAATGGGAGCCGATGGGAGGGCGGTGGTGGTGCTGGTGGTGGCGGGGACAGCAACACTAGCTGGGGTGTGGTGGCTGCTGACACCCGCCTCCACAAGGGAGTCATCCTCCGAGTTGCTCTGGTCCTCAGCTGAGGTGGATGCTGCTGAGGACTCCTCGGTGTGGCTCCCCTCGCCCTCCGTGCCACTGGGTCCCTCCGACCACTCCTCGGCTGCTGACCCAGTCTGGCTCTCCGGCTCCTCCTGGTCCGTGGAGCTGTCCCCTTCCGTGGCCGTGGATGTATCTGCAAACAATGGGGAAACAGACAGACATCAGTCACCTGCACATAACGCACACACCACTGTGAGCACAGCACATCACAGAGCAAGCCCTGGCATCATTAGTTGTACATTGCTAAAAGTGCACTAATTGAAAAGGAGAAGTCAATTGTCAGTCTGATGCCAAGCATGGCACTCACATCCCACATGGCCTTGCACCCATCTGTCTGGTGTCTGTTGGATTGCAACACCCCAGTGTTGACACATGCACCAAGTACACAGTAGTTGGACAGTGCAGAGGACACGGTGTGGACACATCACAGCTCTTGCCACTGAGTCAGTACAGGTTTCCGGATGTAAGGGATGCCCAGAGTCAAATAGGAAATGCATGTGATGCATACCAGCGACAGACACCATGATGCACCCATGTCCTGATAGCCAGCGCCACTATGGTGTGCATGTAGCACATGTCACTCCCCTACAGGCTCACCAATCAGTAGACACATGCCATGGCGGAGGCATGACTGCAAAGTCATACATCACTGGCTCAGTGATGTATGACTTTGCAGCCAGACTAACAACACTCTGCACTGTGTCACAATAGTAGGTCATGGGGAATGCAAGTCCTGGAGCTGCACAAGTGCACATGTACATCCCCCACAACACATCCTCTTAACCCTCATCTGTCCAGGTCATACCTATTGGACATATGGGAGACCTGTGACACTACCCTCTGAACCTGAGCCCCTCACACTCTGCTGTGCATGGGGAACAGCTGCCTGAACTTCACATTTACATGCCCCAGTCTGCATGGGCAGCTGATCAGACACCTATGTGTCACACAAGTATCGTCTCCTATGGTCACATCTCCAGTGGCATGCTGAGCCCCTACCAAGAAACTCCACAGCAGTCCTGGCGACTAATCCACAGCACACTGACACAGAGGCAGACACCTGAGGGTCAAATCACTGTGCACAATGTGTCCGCTGATACACGGGAGTGGGAGTACAGAGTGTATTGTATGGCCTGGAGTAGGCATGACTGTCCAGCCCCACATGAATGAGGGATGAGCCCTGGACTGTAGGCAGCTGGCTAAGTATGTGTGACACACGTCATATACATACTCCTGGGGCACAAACATTGTTCCCACCCGCAGCATGGGTGTGTGCCAGGTACCCCAGCCACATGTGGTGGATCAGCTCAGCAATTGGACCACAGATCAAAGTAACACGCTGAATACATGTCAGAATACAGGCATTGTGTAAGCAATGGACCCACCCATGATGCCCACCACAGAGTCAGGGAAACAGATGCTGTCTCCCACCTTGAGTCAAGCAAACTGCAAGGACACAGTCCTAAGTGACAGAATTCCCTGCATGTAAGGGCCACACCTGGGTATCAGATGAGGAGTGGGCAGTGCACAATAGAGGGACATGGCTCCTGGACAACATGACTGCTGTACTGTGGCAGTTCAACCTGGCCCGAGGAGGGCACATAGCATGTTAGACAGAGTACACAGTGCAGTCTTTGACTCACCCCCTCCTTGCTGCTCTCTGGCCTTCAGCTGCCCATCCAGGTCTGGAAAGACCACCGCCAGGATCCTGAGCATGTGGGGGTCAGGGTCCGTGTTCCGCCCCTCCTGCGAGGAGGCGACAGCTTCAGCTGGACCCGTGCAATCCTCCGGGTCCAGCCCCGAAGGTCCTGCCACCTCTTTTGGCAGTTGCGGATCCGGCGCTTGTAGACCCCCACGGACCGGACAGCCCGGACGATGTCCTTCCATATCTCATGCTTCCGATGGGCAGAAGCCTGTCAGGATGACAAAGTGATAAGGCCATTACTACACATGCAACATATCCGTGCATGACACAGTTGCATATACATGTCGCAATCACAGGGGCACATGGTGTACCCAGGCAGTGCACGGCTGCCCATGGACAGTTTTCCAGAAGTCACTACATGGGATCATTGCATGGGGAGTAAAACCCTGTTCAGAAGCACTGTCACTGCACCATACCTGTCCAGTGCAAGTCACTACACACTATGGGGGGTGACAACTACTCAGTGAGCCTGCTAGCCAGTGGTGTGCTGACTCTCAGCCTTGCTAGTCAGACAAAATGCACATTCAGAAAGGCAGTGCACAGAACACTCACCTGCTCCCCTGGTGTCCCATACAGCTTGCTGTACTGTGGAAGTAGGCTGTCCAGCAGGGCCTGGTTCTCTTCAAGGCTGAAGGCTGGGGCTCTCTCCACAGTACGTGCCATTGCAGGGTCCAGAGGGGCAGAGACAGCAGCAGTGCAGTGGCAGATGTCGTCCTGGAGCATGTAGTGCAGGCAAGTGGGCTCTCAGGGGAACAGGCTGCAATATATATGTGCTGGAGAGGCAGATACTGTCCCTTGTGTCCAAAGTGATAGGTCCAAGTCGTTTGCATCTTCTGAATCTGGCCAATCCATGGAATAGCAGCACCAAAACACGCCCACAGCATCCTTCAAAACTTCAACTTCATGACATACATGATTTTGCAACATTGTTGTGGGTGACCAACTGATTTTCCAGCAACCGACTCGTTCGAAATTCGAAAACGCGTCCGTTGCCAGGCAAGCCCATTGTCAATGGAGTGCGCACCGATCGGTCCATTGCTGTTCAACGCGCACAGGGGTACAACGCGTACCCGCACACATTGAAAGCAATGGGCCGGCCGGAGGCACCGATCGGTCCATTGCTGTTCAACGCGCACAGGGGTACAACGCGTACCCGCACACATTGAAAGCAATGGGCCGGCCGGAGGCACCGATCGGTCCATTGTTGTTCAACGCGCACAGGGGTACAACGCGTACCCGCACACATTGAAAGCAATGGGCCGGCCGGAGGCACCGATCGGTCCATTGCTGTTCAACGCGCACAGGGGTACAACGCGTACCCGCACACATTGAATGCAATGGGCCGGCCGGAGGCACCGATCGGTCCATTGCAGTTCAACGCGCACAGGGGTACAACGCGTACCCGCACACATTGAATGCAATGGGCCGGCCGGAGGCACCGATCGGTCCATTGCTGTTCAACGCATCACTGTATATGTGACTGGCATAGGTCAGCATGCCTGTCTCAGATGGACATGTGCCAGCCACAGATAGCTCCCAGGGAGTGAGGGGCACACCTACATCACGACAGCCTGTCCAAACCTTATCATAAGGCATGTAAGGCTGCATTTCCTATTGTGTGTATGTTGGTGTACATGTTGTCCTGTGGGTGTCACCTGTGGGCAGCCACCCCCAGGCTGTGCACGTGTTAATGGGGACAGGATCCTGGGTGTTACGTGTACGTGACCACTGTGATGTGCAACTGTTCATATCTGTGCATGTGTCATGGTCACATTTCACAGTGGTGTTTGTGTATGTCATGTCACATACCCCGTGAGTCCCATGTGGGACGGTATGTTTGAGCCAGGGTGTCCCAGTGGCACAATAGTGATGGCCCTCCACAGTCTTTGTGCATGTAGTGTTTACAATGTCTCTGATTTCATGTGCACAATGGGAGACAGTCTCCACATCCACGTTGTGTGTGCATGGACTCTGATGTTGTGCGTGTGTGTCACAGACGTCCATGGCTCTCCTGCCATGGCAAGTGTAGCCACTACCTGTGGGGGTCATGTTTGTTTTGTTGTGGTGTACACATGATACTCCAGGTGATGCCAGTGTCCATGTGGCATTACAGGGTCCCTGGGAATGTGCCTGTCGTTGAGCTGTGGTGCCTGGGGCACATCTGTCCTCACATGTCACTGGGGGTGACTGTGACACAGCATCATGATATCCAATGGGCCAACCTGGGACAAATTGATGCCACCTGTAGGACCGTGTTGACAGATGTTGGCCATGTATGTACCATACATGTCGTTCCGGTACTGCACACTTCATGTAGTTGTGCCTCATGATGATGTATGTTGGGATCTTGAGTGTGTTCAATGCCGCATATGTGGGGTGACTGACGATCTTGCTTACTTCTCCTCTGCACTGCAGGGCTCCTGCTGTCCATCGGCCATTCCCAGACCTGGCAACGATGGTGGAGCGGGACAGCATCCGACGGTACCGCTTCACCAGGCAGCTGATTGAGGATTTTGCAGTGCAGTTGTCCCCACATTTGCAGCCTGGCCGGCCGTATCCTACAGCGCTGACCCCCAAGGTGAAGGTGATGGCAGCCCTACACTTCTTTGCCACCGGTACCTTCCAACATACTGTGGCGTCTGCTGGTGGGATGTCACAGACCATGTTCAGCCGTGTGCTCCGTGATTTCTTGGCGGCAATGTTGCTCTTCCTGAACCGGTACATATATTTCCCTAGACTGCGACGACTCACTGACGTGAAGAGTGACTTTTATGCCCTGGGGAGGATGCCGCATGTAATTGGCTCCATTGATGGGACACATGTGGCTTTGGTACCACCACAGGCCCAGGAGCAGGCCTACAGGAACCGCAAGCACTACCACTCGGTCAATGCACTGGTGGTGTGTCTTGCAGACATGACCATCACACACGTGTGTGCCCGTTTCCCTGGTTCAGCACACGATGCCTTTGTGATGAGGAGTAGTCGCATCCCCAGGTTGATGGCACAGATGCAGAACCAGCGTGCCTGGCTTGTCGGTGTGTACTGACTTTGTGCCATTGTGTGTGATCTGATCTGTAGTATTCCGCCCACTTTTCCAAGTCAGCTGATGTGCACTTGTCTGTCCGTAGGTGACTCGGGATACCCCAACATGCCGTGGTTGCTGACACCCCTCAGGAACCCTGTGACACCTGCCCAGATGCGCTACAATGAGGCACATGGTCGGACCAGGAGAGTGATTGAGCGGACCTTTGGTCTCCCTGAAGAGCCGCTTCCGCTGCCTGGACAAGACCGGAGGGTCCCTCCCATATGCCCCTGCGAAAGTGTGCAAGATTATCATCGTCTGCTGCATGCTCCACAACCTGGCAGTGCGGAAGGAGTTGCCTCTCATCCAGGATGACGATGACCAACATCCGCCACCTGTGGAGGATCCTGGCCTGGACCACGATGCCAGTGACGATGATGATGATGATGGTGATGGTGATGTCCGCACACAGCTCATCACCAACTTCTTTAGCTGAATGTGAGTATCCTGAGGTGTCATGTCAATGATGTGAGTTGGCATGATGTGTGGGTGGTGCTCTGGTGCTGTTGGAGTGTGTCCATGGGCTACTTGACAGGATGTGTGTTGCGATGTGTGGTGACAGGTGGGCTGTACTCCCCAACAGTGTTGACATGCTAACTTGGTTCTGGGTGGGTATCTTGTAACATGTATTGTGCATGAGTTTTGCTGTTCTGTCCTGTACTGCATTGCTTTTGACTGTGTGTCATTTCTGTCCTTCACAGGGTACTTTCAGATTCGTTTGGTCAACTGTGTCCACCGACGACGTGATTGCACATCCAGGCTGGTAGCTGTTGTGTCCCTACAGGTGATGTGCGCCACACCCATGGACTTCCTTCCGTCTACAGTTGTTGACTGTGTGCCCGCTACCAGGTGGGGTTACCTTGCATCTGTAGTGGTTACGGCATGTTGCTACTGTGTAATAAACCTGTGCTTCACTTAGTGATGTGCGTTGTCTGTGGTCACACATTTGACTGCCATTTGCTTACTGCACCTGTGGGCTACTTGACTACAACTGGGAATGGGTGTGGTGTCTGTGCATTGCACCGTCTTCCCTGGCAACATCAGTGTAGGCAATGAGTCAGATGGCCTAGGTGTGTATGTGTTGTGTAGCCCTGGTGGTGTGTCTCCCTCATATGTGTCACGTTGCCTGTACTCACATGCCTGTGTTGTCCTTGCTGTTGCAGTTCGCATACACAGTGTAATTTTGCAGTTCATCATCCCCATAACAGCACCCACGTTGGAATCACGACAGAGGCAAGTATGGTGTTTTAGTGTGTTTATTGTGATACATCTGTGATAATAGTGCATAGGATGGATTGTGCTGTACATGAATCTTGCAATCCCAAGTTCCTAGATGAATAGAAAGTCCAGGTAGACAGGATCCCCAGTATCGGGGCCACAGTTGTCTGACACATTGTTCCAACTTGTACTCCCCATGCAATGTGTGGGAGTAGTGTTGCCATCAACAGGGTGAACAGTCTGTGCACAAAGGCGAAAATCCAGAACAGGTTCAGGCTTCCTGGGAGTTGCGCTTGGCCATCAGCCTCTCACTTTCCCCTCCTCGGACGACCCCTCTTCTTGGGGGGGCCCTCAAGTGCAGGCTGCTGCGGTGCAGGGGACTCTCCGCCAGAGTCCTCCTCCCTCCCTGTGGCAGTTGCAGTTTGTTCGGTACCAGATGTTGTTGGCACACAGGGAGGTGTGGACTGGTTGCTGTTCATCTGGCGGAGGCATTGTAAAATGTCCCTGTGCACCGCCGTCATCTCATGTAGTACATCCCACTTGGACTCCACGCGGGACATGTGGGAGTCCACACGTGACATGTGTGACTCCACGTGGGACCTGTGGGAGTCCAAGCGGGCATGATGGGCAGCCTGCTGCTGTTTGATGTCTCTGAGGAGCCCCACTACCTGGCTGAGCTCTCCGGTGCTGGACTGGTACGCATCAGCTATGCGTACCAGTTGTGGGTCTTCATGCACACCAGCAACGTCTGCAAGCAGCGACCTCTGTCTCCCACCCCTCCCACCACCCCTGCTGACATGTGCAGTGTGTGCAGTTGCACGCACAGATAACCCTGGTCCACCTTGGGGGTGGTGGTGGTGGTGGTGTCCATGGCCCCAGGTTGGTCCAGGGTCACTGCGCTGGTGTTGTTCCTTATTCTGTCCATGTCGGCAGGGATGGTATTCGTGGTGACAGTCGTTGGAGGGGTGGGTGCAGGGGTGCAGCTGGTGGACCTGCTGGTGCTGCAGCTGGTGGTCCTGCTGGTGCAGCATGTTGACTTGCACCGGATGTGCCAGGTTGTTCATCGTCCGAGGAGGACAGAGGCTGTACTGACGCCAGTGAGCTCGGCATCCTCTTGAGCCTGGGACTGGGACTCCTCAGCGTCTGCTGCTGTGTCCCTATCATCACCTGTTTTTGGGAGACACAAACAATGTATGTCATGTTTCTGCAGGCATCAGTGGTTGACACACCTGACAGTTGTGACTGTGCCTCGGGGTGCGGGCCTGTACATTGTATTGTCCTAAGTCGTCACAGTCAGGGGTTGATATTGGTGTGGCACATTGTCCTGCATTATTTGGGCATTTCTATGTATTCTCTGGGGTGTGAACATGGTCTGCATTGATTGTGTTTGGTTGACAGCCAGACCTCCTTCCCACCCACCCACCCACCCACCCAGTCAGTTATCCCACCATGGAACGTGCTTGCATTGCAGGGAGTGTAAGTTGTCTCTCAGGATGTCAGTCAGTGGTGTCCTGCTGTTTGTTGGTGCACAGTTGGCAGCAGGGCCTTGTGCTCCCCACAGCAGTAGCCAGTGTCAGCCATCTTGTGAGTCCTTCTCCACTCCCTGTGATGTGAGCATGGTTCAGGGTGGTGTTGATGGGCCAGTTGTGAGGCTGAGCAATGTCTGTGACTACGACTCCCATCATGCTATTGCCTCCACCCCCTTCCCAGCATGCCCATGCTTCCTTCCTTTGACTCTGCTTCCCTGTGGGGTGGGCTGGCTGTGCTGACAGGATGGCTGGGAGTGTTGTCCTGGCAGTTGTTTGGCTAAGAGTCCCAAGAGTGTCCCTGTGCTTCACACAACATAACCCAGGGTGGTGGTGCTTTGTGGGATCTTGTGTTAGGATGGAGGGCATTGCATTCTCCCAGGTGGGTACTGTGGAGTTTGTGTTGGGGGGGTGTGAGGGGAGGTGCTGGTGACTATGGTCAGTGCTGCAAGTCCCCCTTCCCACCCAGCCAGCCAGATATCCCACCATGGAACGTGCTTGCATTGCAGGGAGTGTAAGTTGTCTCTCAGGATGTCAGTCAGTGGTGTCCTGCTGTTGGTTGGTGCACAGTTGGCAGCAGGGCCTTGTGCTCCCCACAGCAGTAGCCAGTGTCAGCCATCTTGTGAGTCCTTCTCCACTCCCTGTGATGTGAGCATGGTTCAGGGTGGTGTTGATGGGCCAGTTGTGAGGCTGAGCAATGTCTGTGACTACGACTCCCATCATGCTATTGCCTCCACCTCCACCATGCTTCCTTCCTTTTGACTCTGCTTCCCTGTGGGGTGGGCTGGCTGTGCTGACAGGATGGCTGGGAGTGTTGTCCTGGCAGTTGTTTGGCTAAGAGTCCCAAGAGTGTCCCTGTGCTTCACACAACATAACCCAGGGTGGTGGTGCTTTGGGGGATCTTGTGTTAGGATGGAGGGCATTGCATTCTACCAGGTGGGTACTGTGGAGTTTGTGTGGGGGGGTGTGAGGGGAGGTGCTGGTGACTATGGTCAGTGCTGCAAGTCCCCCTTCCCACCCAGCCAGCCAGATATCCCACCATGGAACGTGCTTGCATTGCAGGGAGTGTAAGTTGTCTCTCAGGATGTCAGTCAGTGGTGTCCTGCTGTTTGTTGGTGCACAGTTGGCAGCAGGGCCTTGTGCTCCCCACAGCAGTAGCCAGTGTCAGCCATCTTGTGAGTCCTTCTCCACTCCCTGTGATGTGAGCATGGTTCAGGGTGGTGTTGATGGGACAGTTGTGGGGGGGCAATATGTGTGACTGCGACTCCCATGATGCTATTGGCTACACTGACTTGGCCAGCATACACAGTATTCCTTCCTTTGAGTGGTCTTCACTGTGTGTTGGTGTTGTTGTGGTGGCTACATGTGTGGATGTGTGTGTTAGTTCTATTTGTGCCACTGCCTAGCTGTAGTTGTGGTTGTGTTTGTACATGTGTTGGCACAGTTGGATGTGACTTTTTTGATGGCATGTGTTGTGTTTATCTGACTGACATACACATTTTGGGATGATTCTGTTCTAGTTGCTGTGTAATTGCTATGTGTGCATGGTTTGACTCTCCCCTTGACAGTGATGTGTGTGTTTTGTGGCAGTTTATTGTGTACATTTGTTGTGTACTCACCAGGCTCTGGGATGTTCTCTAGTCCATATACGCTCACTGGCGGAAGGATGGCCCTCACCTTCTCCTCCCAGGGCCTGAGGTATATTGGCTTGGCAGGAGGGCCACTGCCGGTATGTTGGCTGTTGATGTAGTCTATCTTCAGCAGGTCCCGTACCCTCCTGCGCACGTCATACCACCTGTTCTGGATGTCCGTCTTTGTGCGCCGACATTGTGATTGGGCGTTCACCCTGTTGATGATCCTCTCCCACATCTTGGTTTTCTGCGACATGGGGGTCTGTTGGACCAGAGTGCCAAACAGCTGTGGCTCCACCCTGAGGATCTCGTCTACCAGGACTTCCAATTCACAATCTAGGAACTTGGGATTCTTCTTGGGGGGCATGGTGATGGGTGGTGATGGTGAGTGATATGTGTGTTGGTGTGCAGGTGAGGGTGTGTGAGTGTGTGTTTTGCTGGGTGTATGTGAGGTAGGTATTTGTTGGTGTGCTGATGGTGTGTGGCTTGTGTGAGGGGTGAGATGTGGGTGTGTGGTTGCTTTCTCTTGGGTGCTGGCAGTGGAATGGCATTTGCAAAGGCTCATGGTAGTGATTTGTGTCCTTTATATAGGTGGAGTTGTGGGTGTGTCTTTGTTCTCTGTCCCCACCCCCAGTATTTATTGGCTTGCTAATTGCTTGTTTGGCCTTTTTTGGGTGATTTTTCCTTTGTGCTGTTTGTGTATGTTGGAAACGTTCTTGTGACCGAGTCGGACCCTGCATTGGTCTCGTACGGTGTTTTCCGTTTCGTTCACGCTGTGTTTGTGCAGTTTTCTATGCTGCGTACGCGTCGGTCGCGGTGTATTGTCCTCCGTCCGACTCGGTCGTGTTTTTCGCGCCTTGCATCGTACTTTGCGGGTTGGAGTTGGCGGATACGATTCGGTCGGATTTGTTCCGGGTGCGTGTCGGTCGGTTGGATTCGCGTGTTTTTCCGGCCGGATTGCTATTTTCCGAGCGGCTCGGTCGGTCGGCTTGGTTTCCGGACGTGTCGGTCGGATTTATCGCGGCTTGCATCGTACTTGGCGTGTCGGGCGCCACAGGTACGTGTCGGTCGGTAATTTTTCCGGCTCCGAGTCGGTCGGTGCTTTTTCCGGCCCGAATCGGAATCGACCCCTGAGTCTCTGAAATTAAAGTCAGAAATCCTCAGTGGGGCAAGGCAGCAGGCTTTGGCCGAAGAGGGCACCACGTCATCGAATAGCAGATGCACGAGGTCTTGTTGAACCAATCGACTTTTGGTGGGAAAGCACAGAGCGTGAGAAATGTGAATCTCGAGCCCAAGGAAGGATGCTCCCTGGCTGGATACTTTTCTCACCTTTGCCCAATAAAGATTTCTATCTTCAGACTTAGGGCCCGATTACAAGTTTGGCGGTGTGGGAGTGGGACCGCCACGCTGCCACCCTTCTCCCACACCACCAAACACATGTGTGCACCACCTTCCAAATTATGATTTTAACAGTCACTGGTGGGCGGTTCTTTTGCGGTCCCACGGCGGTGCCTATGAAATAGGTACTGTAATGAGAACATCAAAGAGAGTACCTGCACGGCATGGACTGGTCCAGTCCATGCCGTACAGGTACTGGGGTGCATGCACACAGGGGCCACAACATGTTTCCCCTGCATGTACCCCATGGCCCTGAGGCACAAGGTGGCCCTTTGGGGCCCCTTTGTTTCCTCCCCGCCACGGATTTCATGGAGTAGGAACTGCCATGAAAACCATGGCTGAGAGAAAACTCATATATGCTTGGCAGAACCGTGGCGATCCCGCCAAGCATATTGCAGCCTCAAGACCGCCATGCCACTCTGATCCCTGGCGGTTGCAGCGGTGCAATGGTGATCTGACAGCCCTAGTTGTAATAGGGCAGTAGAACCGCCTGTGCGGCGGTGGTTGGACTGCCAATGCCGCGCACTCACAAGTCTGGCAGTCCTCGGACCGCCAGACTCGTAATCAGGCCCTTAGCCACTTTTTTCATGCTTGGATTTTTCTAGTGGGGCAAGGCTGCAGGTTGTAGCCAAAAAGGGCTCCACAAGGTCAGATACCGTCTCTGCTAGCTGAATCAGATTTGCTGTCGAAAGAGCTCTGAGCTGTGGAAAGAGCTCTGAGCAGCAGCAATGCACCATTGTCAGAACAGCGTAGCTTCAGGAAAAGTTAGGAAGAGTATACTTTGACACAAGCTAAGGGTCCAGGACATTGGGGTTAGCACTTGGGGGTCAAGACTCACTCCAGGAGAGGCCAACAGCAGGGTCCATGGCAGGTCCAGTTGGAACTGATTAGATGGGAAGTTGAACGAAAGGCTCCTTGTAGCTTGTTGTGTCCCTGTAGCCTGAAAAGGAGGTCAGCCTTATGATCCTTGGAGTCCACTTTATCGTCCTGGGTACAAGAGGGAGAGCATTCCCAGTCTAATAGGCTCTTCTCAGGTCATAGAGAGCAGACCCAGTCCTCTTCTGTTCTTCTGCAGATCTAGAACGCCTCCGCACGCCTGATCCTCGATGTACCACGCCACAGCCACATCACCCCCCACCTGAGGAACCTGCACTGGCTCCCCGTCGACAGGAGAATCTCCTTCAAACTCCTCACCCTCGCACACAAGGCACTCCACAAGACTGGCCCAGCCTACCTCAACAGACGACTCCTCTTCTACGTCCCCAACCGCCAACTCCGCTCCGCCGACCTCTCCCTCGCCACCGTCCCTCGCATTCGAAGAACCACCACCGGCGGCAGATCCTTCTCCCACCTCGCCGCCAAGACCTGGAACACCCTTCCACTAAGCCTACGACAGACCCAAGACCTGCTGACCTTCAGGAGGCTACTCAAGACCTGGTTGTTCGACCAGTAGCAGCACCCCCCCCCTTTTTTTTTCCCCAGCGCCTTGAGACCCTCGCGGGTAAGTAGTGCGCTTTACAAATTCTGTGATTGATTGATTGATAGAAAGTGTTCTGAGGAGGGTACAGCATGTGCCACATTCATGCCTGGCACCATCCTGTGGGTTGTTGGGGGGGTTCCTAACTCCTCCCTAATAAATGTGGCAGAAGTTCCCAGGGGTAATCCTACCCACTTTTGCAGTATTTACTGTGTTCCCTACTGCAAAGAATTCCACAATGCCCATCATGTTAAAAGGGAGTTACAGGGGTAAAGTGTTCTATAGCCAGAAAAAATAGAGTTCACAAAAAGCCCAAAAAAAAACAAATCCATTGTGTCCCTGCAGAAAGGGCAACTTCCCTACAATGACTATGTAGCTTACATGTTAAACAACGTAGGGATCCCCTGTGCTATACATTAAGCATTCAAGCATGTGATCTGCAGGTTACATTCTGTACTCTACCACACAGCAAAGTAACCCTATAAGGCCTTCATTACGAGTAGCCCATAAACTGTGTGATATTTATTGCACCTGATAAAATCTGACTGTGCAGAGTTGGAATTTATTGGGTGCCTTAAATATCACCTGATAACTATGTTTTTGAGGAATAGCATTCAGATTTTGGTGCTTACTGCACCATAATCTGCATGTACTGCTCAATACCGTGCATTTTTCCCCTGATAAATTTCAGCAGGTTTGATCTGTTGGAATTTATCAGTGGAAAACTCAGAGGGTGTGAAAAGTATCACGCAGCTCGTAATTCCAATCCCTGTGCAAACATGGGTTTGCACGGGGATCGGAATTTAACACTGATCTTGTAATGATGGCATTAGATATTTTAGAATGATTCAAACCTGTGATAAGTTATTTTACACACAGCTTTGTAGCAAGGGCATTATCCACCCTGGCTAGCTGGCAATTATTATACAATCAGATTCTATGATGCGTACATCAGGTCCTGCATTATAGACAGTGCCATTGGGGTGCAATGAGCCAGTGTACTAGTTTTTTTGCACCCCCACGGGTAGTATTGCAGGGGGGACTGCAGATGCTTGTGAGGCCCTTACAGTAATACAGATAGCCCCAGTGCTAACTTAAGATGGTGTTACCATATTTGCCTGATGCAAATTAGGGAAACACTTTGCTCTGTGCCTGTGCAGTATTTGGAATGGGGGTGCAGAGGTAAGAGACTGTCAAGAAGGGCACTGACTGCGCACCACAAAGAGGTGGTACTCAGTCAGTGTTCCTCCTGAGGGAGGCCATCTTGAGGGCTGCTGCAGGCAGGTGCTGCCACTCACTGCGCCCAAGGTGTTAAAGGTAACTCAGAACCCTCCTTTGAAGTGCAGGCGGGTGCCGCCTGCACAGTGAAAGGCAGAGCAGCTGCTTGAAGCAGCCACTCTATCTTTCACTAATGTGTTCCCCCAATCCAGGACAGGTGTGAGCGTGTGGATGCTCCAGTGCATTATTAGCACTAGGGACACATTTCCTGACTTTGCCTGGTGTATCAATTTGAAGGTGTGCAATGATGCAAACAGGGAAAGTGCACTCTATTTGTAATATATCTCTACGTGTCTTAACCAGCTGAGTGACTACACCCTTACCACTCTATTTGTAATATATCTCTAGGTGTCTTAACCAGCTAAGTGACTACACCCTTACCAGCAGATACACTTGGACAGCAGACACACCTGGTATCAATCAATCAATCAATCAATCAGGGGAATTGTAAGCGCACTACTCACCCGTGAGGGTCTCAAGGCGCTGAAGGGGGGGGGGGTAGGGGGTGAGGTGGGGGGGAAGGCAGCTCTGCTCAGTCGAAGAGCCAGGTCTTGAAAGTCTTCCTGAAGATGTTCAGGGAGGGGGCGCGTCTGATCTCAATCGGGAGCTTGTTCCAGGTCTTGGCCGCGATGTAGGAGAAGGCTCTTCCACCTGTTCTGGCTCTGCGGATGCGCGGGGTTTCGGCAAGAGCGAGGTCAGTGGATCGGCGGATTCTCTTGGGTATGTGGAAGGAGATTCTCTCGTTGAGGTATTGGGGTCCGGTGTTGTGGAGGCATTTGTAGGCGTGGGTGAGTATCTTGAAGGTAACTCTCTTATCGGCGTGGAGCCAGTGGAGGTTACGCAGGTGTTGGGTGATGTGTTCGTGTCGAGGGATGCAGAGGACGAGTCTAGCTGCAGTGTTTTGTATGGTTTGGAGTTTGTGGAGCAGAGACTTGTTGATCCCGGCGTAGAGGGCGTTTCCATGATCCAGTCTGCTGGTTATGAGTGCATGGGTGACGGTCTTCCTTGAATCGGGGTGGATCCATTTGAAGGTCTTTCGGAGGATGCAAAGGGTGTTGAAGCAGCTGGAGGCGACTGCGTTGACCTGTCGGGTCATGGAGAGGGAGGAGTCGAGTATGATGCCGAGGTTTCGGGCATGGTCTGTGGGGGTTGGAGGGCTGCTGAGGGCAGTGGGCCACCAGGTGTTGTCCCATGCGGAGGGGGAGGGTCCGAGGATGAGGACCTCTGTTTTCTCCGAGTTGAGTTTCAGGCAGCTGTTGCTCATCCAGGATGCAACGTCCTTCATTCCTTCCTGGAAGTTGAGTCTGGTGGTGACGGGGTCCTTGGTGAGGGAGAGGATGAGCTGGGTGTCGTCGGCGTAGGATACTATGTTGAGGCTGTGCTGTCTGACGATGGCAGCAAGGGGGGCCATGTAGATGTTGAAAAGCGTGGGGCCGAGCGACGATCCTTGGGGTACTCTGCAGTTGATTTCCGTGGGTTCAGAGTCGAAGGGTGGGAGTCTGTTTCTTTGGGTTCTGCCGGTGAGGAAGGAGTGGATCCAGCCGAGGGCGGTTCCCTGTATGCCGGCGTCGTGGAGTCTGGCGGTGAGTGTGCTGTGGGAGACGGTGTTGAACGCTGCAGAGAGGTCGAGCAGGAGCAGGGCCGCAGGGTGTCCTTGGTCGAATAGCTTAGTGGTTAAGGTTTCTGTGGTAAACTGATGGTAACTTGTCAGTCACACATTTAAATCTTGTTGTGGCTAACCCATCCCTCCTGCCTGCTAGGAGAAAATAAGGTACGATTGAGCTGCGTAACTGTACACCCCTATTAACACTGCAACTAAACTCCCACTGTGTGTATGTGTGTGTGTGTATGTGCCTAGATATGGAAATAGGAAAGGGGCATATGGGTGTGGCTTAAATTTCAGGTTTTCCTATCTGTTTTGCTGGATTTAGAACTGTTTGTCATGACCCCCTCATGCGCCTTCTGTGTAGTGGGCCTAGAGCGCAGGGATCATGCTGCTTTACCCCTGTGGCGCTTTATGGTGCACTATGATACCATGATTGATGTTCCCCAAAACCTGTGATTCTATTGCTCTTGAGTAGCTACAGGCATCCCCCAGAACCCATGAGCCAATAGATTATCTTGCAGCCGCTGTTTATAGGGCCTTGTTGTAGTTTTCCATTGAATCCCTGCAAGCTTCCCCCAGAATCCCGTGAGCTAATGGCAAGCCTTGCTCCCACTGTTACTGGGGCCTTGGTGCAGGTTTGAGCGAAAACGATTAATTTGTTTCCTGTTATTTGGTTCCGATTATCAAGTTGCATCTGGACATTCTGTAAGGTCAAAGCAAATGTACTAACGTGTTTACTTCAAGGTTCTAAAACCTTCCAGTCGGCCGAGTGACACACGTGGTCTAGCTACACCCGTTGGGCCTTCGAGAGGATATATAAACCCTTCCCAACCCTGAGCCGTGGGTTGACCTCGCTCCCTGCGGAACCAGCTTCACCCTTCCTACCCACCTGAATAATCCTGCCAGAACGAGAAGTGCTCCAGTATCCTTCAAGTCCAAGTAAACCAGTGATTCCCGTGGTTCCAGCTCCCTTGATGTCTTCCTCCTCTCACCCTCCTGCACAGCTACTCTGGACCTCCTGCGACTCCCTGATCAAAGCCTTGAGATCTTCTTCGAATTTCAGTCAGGTGGAAGAACTATGCTAATTATTTGATATCAGGTTAGAGCGCACTAATCCTCCTATAGTAGTAAGCAGGACTGGGTGCCAGCATCTTCAAAGACTATAGACTTTCCCTCCATGGCCTCTCTGTGATTTACTCCAGCGCTTTTGTGGGTTTGGACTCCGGACCTTTCCTGCAACCTTGGCACTAGAACTGTGATTGCGCAAGGACAAAATACTTTAGCTCCGTGTTTCTCTGATGAACAGTAGTGCCATGAGATGGCATTTCTGAATCTTTAATATATGTATGAACCTTATACCTAAACTCTGTTCCGAATTTTCCATTGGGAGTGCAAGTCGTTCCAATCTTTGATTTTGGTTATTCTGCTCTCATGTCGTGCTGCTGATAAAAACTGTAAGTGTATGTCACTGAAGTCAATGTATGGTCATTGTATTTAGAGGCATGTCTGTGTACTGATGGTAACTGCCTCCTTTGGTTATTCCCAGTGTATTGCGTCATCGCAAAACCAGACATTGTGGTCCAGTGCATATCTTACTCGCAGACAAAGAATGCCTCTGGAGTGACAAATCCTGTTACGCAGTATTGAACAACTGCTGACTAGATCCAGTACTGCAAGTCTCTCTTTTCTTATTTTATCCCAACCCTGTGGGACAGTGTGTGATCTAAGCTTTTGGTTCCTTGACATGAGGTATCCTCTGGAGGGATTGGAGGTCCAGCATCGACTCTAGTATTGTCTCCACGGTTGGAAGCAGGTGAGTGCATGACACTTTGTACTTTACTCATGCTAAACAGGAGTAACGTGCCTGTGCTCCTCTTTTAAACCTGGTTACATTTGCTTACACTTAATTGACATGTTTAATTTACCAAGAAGTCCATAGTATATAGTGTAGGAAAGGCACCCAGGTCCCAGAAGTTAAACGTTACCTGTGAAATGCAGCACCTATTGTGCCATCCACAGAGTGGGACTGAAAAACCTGGCTTCAGGCCCACCAAGTCCCTAAAAACCTGCTGTCAAACCTGTCAAAATAACCCTTTCTGACAGATGGGAAACTCTGCTTTTAAATATTAATAAGTCATGGCCAAGTACCCCTGTAGGATACCTGATATTAAAAAGTGGAACATGTGAAATTAAAGTTGGCATGAAGTTCCTCCAGTGACTAGCCCTTAAAAGCTTTTTTCACTAACAGGACTCTAGCTGGATCCTAGGAAATGTCAAAGTACAGATTATAAACTAGTACTGCTTCAGCCACATTAAGGTTAATTAGCATTACCATTGGACAGCTGGCCACAGCATAGGCAATAGCTTTGGCCGTTTGGCTCTTAATAGCCTGGATGTGGGGTGGGGTTTTTCGTTCCCTTGCCAGAAGGATAGTTGGGTTGGGCCTAAGAACTTCATTTACTTGAAAGGGACCAAAGTGAGGGCTGCCCTTTCACAAGTAGATATAAAGTGCAACCCACAGAAGGACAGCCCTAGCAAGGCTGGCTCCAAAACCAGCGGGAGAGGAGCTGCCCCAAAACCAGTATGAAGTGGACACAGGGGAGGAG
Organism: Calotriton arnoldi; assembly: GCA_963921515.1. NCBI lineage: Eukaryota > Metazoa > Chordata > Amphibia > Caudata > Salamandridae > Calotriton > Calotriton arnoldi. Next base: position 37,439 of record CAWUFW010024691.1, on the reverse strand, counting down.
AATGCTAATTTCCTTGGCCACACCTCTGGGTGGACACAAAGGTCCTGCAAAAGGGGCAAAAGGTTCCCCCATCTTGAATTCTAAGTGTAAGGGCCATTGTGGGTTTGCCTGCAGTAGGGCAACAGGAACCACTGGAAAAGTGAGTAGGGTAACCCCTCAACTGGCTAGTGCAACCCATAAATGTGGCACCTCATAGAACCCTCCTCAGAGGTCTTTCTGATCCTGTGGAACATCAGCAAGGGACTGGACCCTGCTTGCTATATCCTGACAGGAGCTCTGAAGGACTGGATCTGTTTCCTCTTGTACCCAGGACAAATACATGGTCTCTGAATGCCAGTGGGCTGACCTCCTGCGTGCTAAAGGGACACAGAAAGCTGAAGAACCACTTTTTCCTGGATTCCCAGTTGCCCAGTTCCAACTGCCCTATCTCTGCACTCTGCTCAAGGCCTGTGCTGGATCAAGCCCTGAAGTCCTAAGATCCTCCCCTGAAGTTTGGGATCCCTAGGTGAAGAGCTGATGAATAAGATACTTACCCCTGCAAAGTTTTGGAAAATTCTGACTTTCAACAACCAGAGAACTTGACCAAATACCATAACTGATCCGGCTAAGGCATGACTTCGCTGGGCTGAAGAACCAGGTTAATTCCACTTGGAGCTTCTCCACAACAGCTAATCCTTTTCAGTGAGCCCTCTGAGAAAAGGTATCCGACCTTGTGGAGCCCTCGTCGGATGCAGCATGCTGCCGCTGCCTTGCCCCACCCAAAGAAAATTACTTCCACTTTAGAGAACCATAACCAGCCGAAGGTGTGAAAAGTATCCTCAGAGGGCAGGAAATTCAAATGTATCCTGCTCTGAGCTTTTTCTGCCTAAACCAATGGCTTCAGCGGAACCTCGTCCAATAGCTATCTAACTTCACTAGATACAGCCTGCTGCCTTGTCCCGCTGCCTTGCCCATTTTGCAGACTAAATCTGAAGTAAGATCATTAATCATTGACTGGGTTGTCCTACTAGGTGCATTCAACCTCGGGATCCATCCCAGTCTACCACAACTATAGATAATCATTGGTACATAGGGCCTGATTACGATCTTGGCAGATGGGATACTCTGTCACAAACATGACGGATATCCCGTCCGCTGTATTACAATTCCATTATATCGTATTAAACTTGTAATATGGCGGACGGGATATCCATCACGTTTCTGATGAAGTATCCCATCCGCCAAGATCGTAATCAGGCCTTAATGTTTTTTGGTGCTATTTTCACTTAAAACTTTATTGACTCATATCTCTGGTTTCCATCATTAATTTTTTTTTCATTTTGGTGCCCTACATTTTTCTTAAAACATTTCTATTTCTCTAATTCAGCATGGGGTATTTATTGTTTGATGTTTTGACTTTATTACTGTTTCGACACTGCATAAATACTTTACACATTATAGTAAGTTTAGGCTGTCTGCTATGTGCTCTAGCTACAAAGACTTTGAGCTCACGTTAATTTAATGACTTGTTGGGTTCACCCTGACAAGTTAGTGATTTTTTTCATTGATGTGGGAGACCCTAAGCCCAAACAATAATCCACTTTCTTACAGAAGGTGACAACCAAATTAACAAATCATTTAGGGTTAGTAATGGTATTAAAATAGGTAAATTTACAATGCTTCATACATATTTTATTTGAAATTGAAAGCAGAATGTGACTATTGGAAAAGTTAGGGAAGAAATATAACAAATATGCACTTTCCTGAAGAAATATCTTATACATTATGCGTGAAACGGCCATGGGAGTTTCTGCTGTGTAATAATTGTGCACTGCTTAGAGGTATTTGGGGCAGCTTGAATGATTGTGTCTTGACTCTCTCTGGATCAGCCTTGGCTGAAGTTTTTATTTTATTTTATTTTTTTAAAGTTTTGAAAAACCTTTATTGAAAAGACAGAAAAAAAAGGATTGACATCAGCATACTGCCTACATCCCCAATAGGGCCGGCCTGCGCTGTGGCGTCAGTGGGGCTGTGGATTTCAGGGTGGAAGAGTACACAGCAAGCCGCCTACAACCACTTAGGGCCGGCCGCATCAATAAGTACGGTGAGTGTGAAAGGCAGTAAGTCATCTATAGCCATTAAATTGCGATCAATACCTTGAAATAAACATTACCACTCTGGTGCTGTAAATATCCCGTGTGTGTCTAACCTGTGATCACATTCCATTCAAAAAGGTGTGGAGAGGTGTCCCTTAGTGACCCATGGTCTCCCGTATATTGTAGGTGTCGGCTTAGGTGGGGGTTCCCTGTTCATTCCGTTACTTGTCCTCTTCAAGTTGGAGTGGGAGAGGAAGTCCCAGTGGTCGTGGGAGCAGTGTTTGTAGGGGGGCCCATATATCGCGCGGGCGGGAGGAAGGGGGTTGGAGATCTGCATAAGTATGTAGTTGCTCCTGGCTGTAAATGAGATCTTGGAGCCAGTCCTTGAACTTTGGAGCTCTCCCTCTGCCCCATCTGCAAGCGATTCTTCGTTTGGCCAGCAGGAGTGCAAAAGAAGTGTATTTCCGCATTGCGGGGGGCAGGGGCTGAGTGTATCCCAGTAGTGCCGTCAAGGGGTTGTCAGGGACGTGTAGCCCGGTCATGAGGTCCAGTGCTGTAAGTGTTTCCGACCAGAAGCGTTGGACGGGCGGGCAGTCCCAAGCGACGTGTTTAAAGTCAGCGCCTTCTGCGCCGCAGTGGTCGCATCGGTCACTATAGCGTAATTGTAGGCGATGTAGCCGCGCAGGCGTGTAGTAGAGGCGATGGACGTATTTGTAATGTATTATTCTAAATCTGCTACTGGCAGAGATATCTCCCGTCTGTTTGCAACAATAAACCCACTGTTCGTCTGTCAGGGGATGTCCCAGCTCCTCTTCCCATCTACTCCGGGCCAGTGGGGCCTCGTATTCCTTATGAGTTTGTACAGTGCGGTATAATAATGATATCACGTGTGCAGGGGCCGCCTGTTGCAGGAGGGCGTGTAGTGGAGGCATAATGGGTGGTTCTAGTGGAAAGTCAGGGGTGAGAGCTCTCACACTCTGTCGCAGCCTGAGATAATAGAAGCGTTCCAGAGGGGTAGGGTTGGCGGTGCCAAAGAATTCCGCACTCTGAAGTAGGTGGTAAAATGCGAATGTTTTGTGACCGCATTTCGGTCGCAAAAGATTCATGCATACCGACGCGATTCGGTATTAGGGAGGGACGCCCTAAACACGTCTCTTCCTAATAGCAAATCACAAACCCATTTTGCGATTCGGTAACAGGTTACTGAATCGCAAAATTGGGTTTGATGCATCGCAAAAGCATTTTTTGCGATCGCAAACGGGCCGATTCTGCGAATCGGTGCGTTTGCAAGCAGAAAAATGCTTGATGCATCTGGCCCTTAATGATAAAGAAGCTATATGTCTCAGAGTTATTGATGGATGCTTGTCAGATTCATTTAGACAATGAATGCGGAGAGAAACTCTTAGTCTGGAGCGAGTGTTAATGGCTGCCAATACTGAAGAGCATGCTGATCGACAAGCCCAGAGTAAATCACTTATGTGTGTAAAAATTAAACTGAAGCCAAAGACTGAAGGACACAAAGTGATGTCTACACGTAAAAAGAAGTTGGGTTTCAGGTGTGGATTTTTGTTTCCACACAAAGGAAAATGTCCCACCATTGGACACATATGTAAATGCTGTGGGAAGGAGAACCATTTTGTGACAGTTTGCAAAGCAAAGGAAAAAGCAAATGCATCATGCCGCGAAGACAAAATGGCCGTCCAAACGTTCCTGAAGCAACGTTCGATACATGCCCACAAGGCCAATCTGCGACATCAGTTGAGGCAAATCAACACTCAATGAAGTTGATCGTCATCTAAATCATCGTCAAACAGTTCTGCTGTGTCAGTATCAAGTGAAAGCGAAGAAGATGGTTGTGCCATGTCGATGTTTACCTCAGAAAAGCGTGAAAATGTTGGGCTCGCAGCCTGTGAAAAAAAATGTCAGTCAAAGAAAACTTGACATGCCAAAACACCAAAGTCAAACAAACATTGCCTGAAAAGTACACTGAAAGTAAATGGTTCTCCGATAACTTTCATTATCGACAGTGGTGCATCAATAAACATTGTGCCTGATGAGAAATACAATGCATTGTCTCCGTTACCACAACTTACACCATCAAAAACTAAAGTATATACATGGGCTGCATCCATGCCATTGAAAAGTCAAGGTTCATTTGTAGTGACAATGAAGCTCAAGGAAATGAAGGTGCAAGCACCCATCCATGTGCACCAATATATGGCATCAAGTGCCTGTCTACTCAGTTTCAGCATAGCTGCTTATATGGGACTGATTTCAGTGAACTACAACATGAATGCTGACCAAAAATAGTAATTCAGTTCCCTTTGTTGTTTCATGGTTTGGGAAAGATTAAATCTATGAAAGTAAAGTTGCATATTAATGAGGACATCCGTCATGTTGCAAAAAAGACATAGGCGAATTGCTTTTCATTTACAAGATCTGTTGGAAAAGAGTTTGGATCATTACTCAAACATGATATCATTGAGCATTCTACTGGTCCAACTCCATGGGTTTCTCCCATGGTGGTAGTGTCCAAAAAGGACAGTGAAGGAGCTGTACGCATATGCGTTGATATGCGTCAGGCGAACAAGGCAGTTGAATGAGAATGACATCCAAGTTCACACATTGCTGATATGATAACGCAACTAAATGGTGCAAAGCTCTTCTCTCGCCTTGATTTAAATAAAGAATATCATCAGTTCAAACTCGAAGAAACTTGCAGGTACATTACAACCTTTTCTACACATGTTGGTCTGTTTTGAAATAAAAGCCTAAGTTTTGGTGTGTCATCAGCTGCCGAGCTTTTTCAAGACGTTATTCAACGTATCAAACAGCCTGTCATGAATGTGTTCAATATATAGCGATGACATATTAGTTTTTGAGCTACACAAGTGGAGCACGAGAAAGCTGTCACACAAGTATGTTGTTTACTTGCTGACGTAGGTTTGACTTTGAATGCGGACAAGTGTGAGTTCCATGAGGCAAAGCAAAAAAAATTTGACCATATCTTTTGTGATGGGGATATGACACCCGATCCTACTAAAGTACAAGCACTGTTAAATGCTGATCCCCCACAAGATGTTTCCATGTTATGTTCATTTCTTGGCATGACTAGTGTTAGAAGGTGGTTCTGACCATCTGAGCCGCCCGAATTTTGCGCTTTTTGAACACCTATTTGTTGAGTTTTTACTGTGGGAGAGCCTCATAAGTTGGGACTCACCCACAGTGAACTCATGATGAAAGGGACTGCATGTGTATTTTACCGGTGTCCCCCTGGCGCGAGTAGGCCGCTGCGCTGCTGCCAGAGTAAGGGGCACTGGGCTGATTACATGCAAACACGTGTGTACATGCGTGTGCACAAGTGTTAGGGCTGCGCTGGGGAGATTCCTGGCGTGCGCAGCCCAGGAGCAGCTACAAAGTGAATGGTGTGGCAGGACTTATGCAGAACTGGGTGGTGACATGGAATGGGCTTTCTACAATGGGAAGAAACATTTGAGGGAAAGTCAGTGTGCTTTACTGTTTTTATTCCATTATTCTCTTATGAGGATGGGGAGTACATGGGCTAGGTTTTACTTTCCTAGGGCCTACAAATTCCAGACACGCACCAAAGTCCACTGTAACTTATGTGAGAAGAAGTATTCTGCAGAGTCCAAAGTCATATTTGTACGGCTTTTGGGTCATCCAGAAATGTTATATTTCTCTGAGTCAGCTCATAACCAGGGCCTGGCTGGGGCTGACCCGGCCAGGCTGAATTAATGACCTTCCTCCCCCAGCCAGCCCTGCACAACAAGCCTTCCAAGGGCGAAGGCCTCTACTCCAAGAAGAGAAGATGGGTGGAGCTACAGGTTCATCCATCGGCAGCTGTCACCTGGTGCCAGTGGCTGGGGAGCGTCACCAGGAGCAAGAAGAGGCCAAAATCAGGAAGATCGGTCCACTGGGGGCTGAGATATGCCCCCAGAAGGTAGGCGACCTTTGACCTTTGGCCGACCGACGACGAAGGGCATGGGGCTCCACCGCCGGTCCGGAAAATGCCCCCGGGGTGGGTCAGGTCCCGGGCGCTGCCCCCAAAAGAAGTTAAGTCGGGGGCGCTGTCGCGCTCCCCATGAAAGGCCCTGACTGGGGTGCCAGGAGCCCACCCTGGCCCCCGAAGACACTGGAGAAGAGGGGAGCGCCGTTGCGCCCCCCCTCACGGGAGAATCGCTGCCGGGGAGTGCCGTTGCGCTCCCCGTGAATACTTCCCAGGGGCCCAGGACCCCAACTCCGGGCCCGACGCCCAGAAGCAAAGCCAGGGAGCGCCGTCGCGCTCCCTGTGAATGTGTCCCTGGGGGGTACCAGGAGCCTACCCTGGCCCCCGGCGGAAGAAGCGGAAGCTGTGAAGACCGCCCATGGGGCCCGGGATCCCAACTCCGGGCCCCCGAAGACCAGCAGCCGAAGCTGGGGGAGACCGTGAAGACCTCCAAGAAGGCGGGGCCCGGGATCCCAACTCGGGGCCCCGGTGTGTCCTGCGCAGGTGGGGGAGTGCCGCCGCACTCCCCCATGGTTGGAGGAAGGGGGGAGTGCCATCGCACTTCCCCTAGGTCCGGCCGGACCGGCGGGAGTCTTTGCGTCTGCCTGTCGGAGCGGGCAGACCAGAACTGCGGTGCCGGCTCCCGTGGCAGCACGCGAGGGTGCTGGCCAGGCGGGGAGCCGGCGGGGGCAGCCGGGGGTGGGCTCCCCGGGCTGCCTCCCACCGATTGATCCATGCGGGATTCCTGGGTGGGACCGGGACCCCGCGGAGGAGAAAAAAAGCAAAGAGAAGAGGTGCTAGTGGCCCGGGTGGGACCGGGCCCCCGAAAATACGCCGGAGCAGCCGGGGGTGGGCTCCCCGCACTTCATCACTCACCTGGGGGTCCGGGTGGGACCGGACCCTCCATCGAAGAGCAGACACAGCTCTCCCCGATGCAGCGGGAGAGCCGCTGCTATAATATTCACTGTGCCGGAGCACCTCGCCCCATAATGCTTTGCAGGACCGAACTGGCCTGCAGGAAAACGCCTGGTTTTCTGCGTGTGGTGGCCCCAGGAGGACGGGGTCACCACGAGGTGTGTGCCAAGGTGCAGGGGGAGCTGCAGGAGCAACGCATCCTCCCCCAGCACGAAGAAGAAAGTCCCTCCCTAAGTCTCATTGGGACTCAAAAGAATAACCCCTCAAGGGCTCAGCGAGGCGTCATCAGCATCCCCATGGCTGGAACTTTTGTTCTGCAGCTGGGGGTGCCTTAGAGACTGCCTCAAGGGGTGAAGAGCTGAGTTGAGGATGTCCGGAGAAGGGCATCCCCTGGAGGTGAAGAGGTGTAATTGCACCACAAATGCATTTACTAATGTTATCTCTTTTAGAGGGACTGAAAGTCACAGGTGTTATGTGAAGTACCTGTGTAAGGTGATGTCATAAGCTAAATGGGGTTATGTTGCTGGACATTCCTGCTAGGGTGTCTGGCTGTATTTGCGTAATCCTGTGATTTTACCTGTGATGCCTTTTAGAGGCTGTGATTGCAATGCATTATAATTGTTATCCTCTATGATAAGTACCTCATTTAAAGTGATGCCCAAACATGTATTCTTGCTGCTGCGTTAGGTGAAGAACAACAAAGACTGTTAGCCCCTAAGATGTAGAGGTCAGTATGACATGTCCAGTCAGGGTTATGTGTCACCCTGCTCCTATGTCAACGCCTTCCGGGTCAGGCGTTGACATAGGAGCAGGGAGGCCGGATCACTTGTTTTAAATTTTTTTACCGTATTTGAAGTTGCTCAATCAAGAAAAGCAACACAACCAGTATTCCCTCCTGTAAAGACAACGAGGACTAAATTATCAATAGGGAGTTCAATCACGGCTCATCCTTATTTGCAGAGGAAAACGCTACTGGTTTTTAATAGGGTGATTGATGACAATATTTATCGGTGGCTCCTATGAAACGTACAAGAAATGAGTAGGCGCCCCCCCCGCCTAGGGGAGGGGCGCCCTTAGTCGCGCCACGGAGCCGAGCCTCCTCTTCCGGGGGGCTGGTAGAAGGAAGGAAATCATTGGGGGCATCTCCTATACGTAATGGAAACTGAAACTGAACATGAAGTTATTTAAGGCGCTGTCCCAGGGATCTCGTACTCTTTGTCTCCTTAGATCCCTGGGAAGCCGCAGGAGCATCTGCAACGAGCGAGGCGTGTGGCACGGTGGGTTCAGGGAGGCCTGGCATAGCGTTTTTTTAGCAGTGAGCTGTTAGCTCAGCTAACTAATCCGGTAGGACCCGGAGTCAAGTTCGTGGGTTCGCTTCTTTATACAGTTTGCTTTTGTGCTTTTATTTAAAATATTCGTTTTAGGTATGATAATGTTTCATTATATATTTTATATGTCATGAACAATTGGTTTTCATGTATTGTGTTAGCGCTATATGTGAAGACGTGGCCCCTTCTGCCCCTCGATCTGGATCTTGCTGCGGTGTGCAGGCAGATCCGCTTTGGTGGTGCGGCGGCCGTCGCGGTGCTCAGGGGACGCTCCCCTTCAGGATGCACAAGCTACAGAGCGTGCCCGGATCATGGCTCTACCATCCTGTATATGGATCAGCAGTGACGGCGGACTGCGGAATGGAGGTAAAACTGCCGCGCTGGGCAGGGACCCGCTCGTCTTTGGGGGGCGTGGTTCATGTTACCGGCTTGTTATTAATAAAATTGAGACAACGGGAAGCGGAATAGCGTCGGATGCTACCGCAGTATGCAAGAGCGCGCCTGGATGTTTTAGGGGCATGGCCATAACATCCTGTATTTGGATCAGTAGTGATCAGCAGTGATGGCGCCTTGCATTATCCTGTGCAATTACAGGAGATCGTTGGTGGCCTTGCCTGTTGTTGCCTTTCAGTTACGTTTTGTAATGTGTGCACCTGTGGCAGAATACTATTTGTTTATAGCTTCGGCTGTGTAAGGTTTTTTACATAAATCAGTCTTTCCTGTTGGAGGTCCGGTGGAGACTCTTGCATGGAGGCAATGGCAATAGGGCAGTGGTTACAACCGGCAACTCTGGAGGCTGCAGTGATGCGTTCGATTCCTGCTATATGAAATATGTATCTTTCCCTGTAACAGTTACAAAAGAACAAGGTGTTAAATGCACTCTCGGCTTGGCACAAGCGCGATTTGGCCTGATTTAGGGGGCGCAGGGATGGCAGCTTGCTGCTATATGCCTTTACAGCACGCTGTAAGGGATTAGAAGGCCGCGCAGGAAGGAGGCAGCGCCTGTACGCAGGAGAAAGGCGGCTTGCGTCATGAGTCTGATGGAAAACTTTATAAATATTTACAATGAGGCCGCGCCGCGGTTGTGGTCGGATCATGTACTAAACATCAATGGCTAATGTTTCTTTTTGTTGCTTTTATGTTGCATATCCAGAGGTGCGCTTTGCTGGGAAAACAGATGCATGGGGTACATGTGTCGTTAGGCGGGTGAAAGCGGTCCGAAGATTGTGGAGCAGATACATCTCGCTAAATTCCGACAACATTTCCCAGCAGCAACAGCCTCAGAGGAAGTGTTCGTGAATGTGATGGAAGGCAGCTCTCCTTAATGGGTGCTAAAACAGGTGCGAATTAGTCCTAAGTGTAATAAGGTTGTTGGGGAAAGCGGGCAGCGGCAGGGAGCTAGGTTGATCTGGCACCTCTCAGTAGCTCACTGCTAGTGACATCCCTGTATTTTAAGAAAAGAAGGGCAATAGAAGCAACAGTTGGTGGGCGTTCAGTGGAGGGGCATACAAGGTTATGGGGCAGCGGTGCCCAGGACACAGCCTTTTCAATAGTGCAGCAGGCGCATGATGTCACCGGGCTCATGTGCACTACCTATGATACTCCTGGTATAGCTCTTTTCCATCTGTGGGGATGAACAGTGTTTGCTCGGGTACCCCTGTTTTGACACTCCTTTGCATCTCAAAAAAAAAAAAAAAAAAAGCATTAATTAATCAATACCTTTTGATTTAACATAGTCTGCCAGACTGGTACACCCACAGTTGGTGGCATGGTTTGGGATATGGCAGGGCATTATTTAGAATGATGCAGTAATACCTAATGCATCAAGAATTATGCATAACAGCTCAGTAGGCGTTATACACTGGAACTCTGTCACAAATATTTTGAAAACAAGTAATTTCAGATTGCATAGACACAATTAATATAGGTGGTGTTACGGCCAGAGCTGCTGAGTTAGCTTCTGGGAGTACAGGGTTCCAGACGCAGCGCTTAATCCAAGCAACATTTTGTTAAAGTTCGGTAAATGCATCTTACGTTGTATAATAAAGGTGGAAGTACACCACTCATTAATGACTTGTTATTCTCTTCCCTTGCATAACCGTGGGAGGCGCACTGTGCAGACATCACGGGAACATGCGCTCTAGACGGCGACTAGCGGAACTTCAGGATAACCACCATAACTGTACCGGCAGGCGTGGGAAGGTTTTCGTGCACCCTGAGGTACTTGGTTTGTATTCTATAGGCAATTGGGCTCAAAGGTAAATATAGACTGGCCCATGCACAGTCATGCAGTTCCTCTCCTTGCACCGTGATGAGGTGGATATACTAGAGGCATTCGGGCTAATTTAACTTAAGCTCATGTTCACATGGGTGGGGATAGGACCAGGGTGTATGGTCTGCCACTTTATGTAACACGTAATCACACAATACTAGGGAAGTAGATCCAGCTAGGTTTTCGCTTACAGATTTAATATAACTTGCAGGGCTGAGCGCCCTGGCAGTAATAACACCAGCTGTTTTGTAACTGACGTTTTCAAAATGTTCGGTCACATTGCTCCTACCAGTGCAAATAGTGAAAGCGAAAATCAAACTCCTGAGCCACATTCACAGAACAAAGTGAAAAAGTCCAATTAATAGTCTTCTTAGTCCTTTTTGTGATGGTTTATTCAAATTTCATGTATAAGTTCAGTATACTTCACTCCATCAGTGTAACAAGTAGCCACAAGTTGAGCCGACACGTGTTTCATCTAGGCACATCACCTCGGACTTCATCAGGGCAAAGACTCAAGTATCCAACGAAGGGCCAATTTGCACGAAAACCCTATATCCAGTCAGGCATCAAAAGTTGCTGATATCCCATAGATTAACAAGGTCCTAAAATCACTAGTTATCCAACCGTGCAAAATTTCTTTGTAACCTTCTTATTAGTTGTGAGCAGTCAGGACAGCGACAAAAAGTATAATCTGTCTGCAAGCAGAGAAAACGAAGCGGAGAGTACTCCTTTCCAGAATTAAATGAAATGCAAATAATAGTTTATTTTCTCCAATATGAGTATGTCCGGCCTAACTTGCCTGGGTCAGTTTGGTACCAGCTTCCATACCTATGCTGGCAGCAAAAACCATGGTAGGGGTGTTAGCGCAGGGGCTCATTCGTAGGGTTCTCATGGTCCTTCTCATACATCTATAGAGCTACAGAGCCATTGCGCAATTCTTCTCTAGGTGTTTGTCTCATGACGACCGTTTTTCTCCCAAAGTTGGGACAATCAGCCCGTGACCATGTTGAACAGAATATATTCCTTTCGTCAAGGACGGTTAAGACAATTTTCAGTGCCAGCCTACTAGCGATATTAGCGGTACGCAAGCGCAGTAGCAGGACCAACCAAATACCACAGCATAAGAAATGGTTGCTGTAGCACTTTGGGGCCTGGCTGGCGCAATGTGCGCAGCTGGGTGGGGCCAGAATAAAGGAATAATAAATTCTTCAGTTACCGTTTGCCTTCAACTAGGGCAACATAATTTTTCTTTTTGGTGGGCACTCACTTTTATTAACAATTGATAAGTGCTTGGGTTCAATGGATGCAATAAACGTAGCGTGTTCAGAACTGCTGGCACAATGTGCACAGCTGAGGGGGCCGGACTAATTCAATAGATAAATTCTACAGCTTGCCTTCAACAAGGGCAACCCAATTTTCTTATCGTTTGGCATTCTCTTTGAATAACAATTAATGAGCACTTGGGTTAAATAGTAGCAATAAGTGTATGGGACTAAATAAGTGTCACCAGTTACATAAAACGCACTAGTCGTTCCAGAATCCCAAAAAAAAAAATAATAATAATAATTTAGCACAACATAAGCTGAGCCATTTACACTAGGGCGTGTTTAAGTTGGAGTACACAACAAGTCCAGCCTCTCTGGAGGCCGCTTGGTTCAGGTGGTCATAGGCCACGTGCCTTGAATTACAAGTGTTAAACTGTTAACCGGAGCGCGTTAGTGCCGGCTAGCACACTGTGTGCAGCTGAGTGGGTCGATTGAGTCGGCCAAGTAAAAATTTAAGGCCACGCGCCCTAGATTGCAAGTAATGAACGCACCCTAGATTGCAAGTAATGAACTGTTGGCTTTGGAGCGTTATGGCCTGTTGGCACAATGGTCGAGTCGGCCAAATACTAATTCAAAGGTAAGGCCAAGCTCCCCAGATTACAAGTCTTAAATGGGTTGCGGAGCACATTGGGGCCTATTGGCATAATGTGCGCAGCTCACAAATACAAGGCCAAGCGGAAGTTCAATTGTAATATCGTGCCTTATTTCCTTACTGCCTTTCACAGGTGGATGCCGATACAGTTTAATACTAGGAATAAGGTGATATATATCCAAGTTGTATAAGGCCCTACGCCTTGGACCGCTTAGGATAGGTGGTGATAAGGTAACAGATGCACTAGAATTACACCTCATGCCACCAGCAGTAATGCCCAGGGGAGGGCAGTTTGCCCTGGGTTTTTCTCCGTATATAGACAACATCCGACACATAGGGAGCAACCTCAGACAGCAGGGGAAGCTATAAATCAACACAAATATCTTCAATGCACGGCTTTTCTTATCATGGTTTCTAATGGGGTAGAGAGCTTTGGAGTTGGGCTCCAGGAAAACATCCCATTTCCCGAGCTTTGCGGTCATGTTCAGGTTTGCACAATACTTACCTGCACCGTCAATATAGTGGTTGGAATTAATACAGCGGGTCGTAGAGGTTTTTGTAAACAGTGCCACGCTGGGCACCAATCGGCCTACCTACCTACAGATAGGGAAAAGGGTTTCTTCCGTTGGGTGCAGCTGATCCGCTAAAAGGGTCGGGAATCTTATCCAAACTATATTGGCTATTGGGCAACACAGTCAGCGCCGGGGGGTGGGGGCGGGTGAGTGCGCCAGGGACCTTCTCACCCTGTGGCGGAGCACTGACAGATAACAGCAAAGGAGCATGCACGGCAATAGAGGATCAGCGACTGGATGGACCCCAGGAGGGGGTTGGATGGAAGTGTGCAAAGGGTAGGCGGGGAGGGGACTGACCTGCCGGTGGTCCTGGACTCTACTGCCCTAACCCGCAACATATAGACTGAGTAATATTTTGGGGAGGTTGCCTGTGTTCAGGTACCCCGGAGGGCCGGTGCGTTATGCGGTGCCCTGGATTTCAAGTAATGAACTGTTTGCAGCGCGTTGGGGCCTGCCGGCACAATGTGCACAGCTGACTGAGTCGGGCAAATTCAAGGTATGCAGTGCCCTGGATTTCAAGTAATGAACTGTTGGCTGTAGCGCGTTGGGGCCTGCCGGCACAATGTGCGCAGCTGAGTGGGTCGGCTGAGTCGGCCAAATTTAAGAGTAAGGCCATGCTGAAGTGCAAGTGTAATGTCTTGCCTTTTTTCCTTCAGGCCTTTGATATGTGGATGTCGCTAAAATCTGAAGCTGTGAATAATGATATATCCAAGTACAATGCTTTTCGTTCGTAATATACAACTGTTTGATGTAGCACATTGGGGCCTGCTGTCACAATGTGCGCAGCTGAGTGGGTGGACGAGTCGGCCAAATTCTAATTCTAGTGTAAGGCCAAGCTGAAGTTCAAATGTAATGTCATGTCTAAGTGACTTTCTGCCTTTTGACATCTTAATGTTGCTAAAGTCTGATGCTGTGAATTAATGATATATATCCAAAGAGAATACTTTTACTCTTGTAATGGTTTGTGGTGAGTCACCTGATTTGATATGAATAAAAGTCTACGCCTTGGACAATATAACCTGATTCCTAAAGTTCTTGGGCCTGGCGGGGGCAGAAAAAGGGGTCAGAAGTGGGGGAGGAGGGAGTGTTACGTTGTGCGCCTACTAAGGAATAGTACCACATAAAAAGGCCATTCCTTGTTTTTAATCCAGAAGAGTGTTTCCCATCTCTATCGAATAGGGGATCCACTACTTTTTACATCCATAACAGAAAACTCTGTCCTGAAGAAGGTGATCAATCAGCATTTCACCGAAACGCTGCGTCGACTTTTATGGAGTTTTCTGTTTTTTAATTACTGTTGATGAAATTTGTTGCATTTACTTGAAAAATAATTTTTTAACATTTGTCTATTATGTTTTTAAGAAACATTTATGAATAAAATCGATTTTGTACATTTTGAAAAACATTGTGTTGGGATTACTGTTCGGTTGATTCTTAAGTGTCATTGTAATAACCTGGAAGGGGAAGATTGGGCTTGTCATTAAGAATTTTATTTACAGTGGATAGTCCTGCCTTTTTATCTTGAGGTTGTACACACCTAGATTACAGCATTTGATCCATATATTTCTACTAGCGACTTGTTGTTTTTTGACTGTAGTAACCCTGTCCTTATTCACAGCAATAGGGTGGCTCCTTTTTGTTGACTTCGAAGACATATTGTAGCACATGACAGTAGAAGGTCATGGTACTCCATCCAGGTGGCTGAAGCCTATATTAACTTTATTGTGAAGTGAAACACACCAGCTGACATTTCGTTAGCCTAGATTGTCACTACCACGAGCCATGATAGTGACATGCTAAAGTTGAAGGATATTACCACACATGAGTCATGGAACTAATACACTCAACCTCTCACCAGTGATGGTGAATCCCAAAAATAAAAAAATGTCAAAGATGAACCGTCTATACCTCAAGAAGGAGTTATACTGAGATTTTCCATGATTGTGATTTGGAGTGTGGGACAGAAAATAATTGAAGTGGCCCATGAAGGATATCGTGGAATTGTTACCAAAAAAAGCTCCCGAGTCCGAGTCTAGTTTCCTTATCTCGATGAGAGGATTGAAAGAAAATTAAAGGCCAGTCTTCTATGCAACTGCTTTTTCTATGAAAACTACTCGACATACCTTGAACATGTCGGAACTTCCGAAGTATGCATAGAAGAGAGTAGCCGTTGTCGGTCCACTCGACAATGGACATCACCTGATGGGGATTGTGGATTAATATTCACGATTCCCGTTAGTTGAAGATCTCTCGTCTACCACGCAAGACCGAGTTAGTGAGAGATTAGATGGCATTTTTGCGACATGGGGTGTTCCAGCTATATTTAAATCTGACAATGACCCACCATTTAACAGTCAAGAGTTCAGGAACTTTTCAGAGCACCTGAATGTAAAGCATCAGAAGAGCACACCTCTATGGCCACTGGCCAATGGCCTTGTTGAACACTTTATGAGTACACTAAAAAAAGCAGTGCGCCGTGCTACCCTAGAGAAGTTCAATCTAAAAACTGTGTTAAATTCCACTTTAAGAGCTTATGGTTCAACACCTCACTCAACTAAAGGTGAAAGCCTGGCAACGTTGATGTTCGTGACAGCAATGACAACCAAGTTGCTCAATGGACCAATCAGAGAGAAAGAAATGAAGACAAGACTCGTCAAAAGGACTTGGTTGACAATCAAAAGATGAAAGTATACGCTGATAGAAGATGACATGCAAAGAACTTCATCTTTGAAAAAAGAAATCAAGTGCTCGCCCGCCAAATGCCGAAAAGAAAGTCTGATGCTCCATTTGATGCTAAGCCTTTTCAAGTGCAGTCTACAAAGGGACACATGGTGATTACCCAGCGCCTTTGGAAGTCTATCACAAGAGACTCTTATAATTTTCGGCATTAGACTCCTTGTGCATCTGATCCAGATGCCGGAGTAGAGACTGGCCCTGAAACCTTTGTCAGTACTGTTGCCTACATCGTCAATGCAGATCTTGGACACTCATAGTGACAGCTCCAAATTTGCAACATCACGATCAGGCCAGACAGTTTCAGCGCCATGAAGACTGGTTTAAGAGCTTTAATTGTATATATCTATATAATTTGTAAAAAGATTGTATTTTTTTTATTTAACAGAGGCGGGGATGTAGTGGCATGTGAGTTAGCAATGACGGAACCCTTTTGGATCCCGATGGACACGGTAGAGTATAGAGCTGTGACATAAGTGTTAGAGCATAATGCAATTAAGGCAGGTTTAGAATGTGGAGTTCACAGTTACATGCAGATGAATAAAGACGTGCTATACCAAGCTCCGTGTGTGGCGTAGTGATTGGCAAGTACTCAGGCTGGGGAGGACGCTACACTTGGGACTCACACACATGGCTGCCAAGTTTTCAGTTTGCTCATCTGTAACATTGGCCTATTTTCTATGTGCTCTTCTGTTAAAATCCAACATTTTATAGAGTAGAGTGACACTTTATTCCAAGCTGAGCGATGCAGAAGCATATGTATAAAAAAACATGGATTTCTATAATAACCCTATTTTTACAGTGTAAGGCTCTTGAACGAGCAATAGAGAAGGGTGTCCTTTTGAGCATCTTCCACCATGTGCGTAGTGTGTTGCCTATATATTATTGCTGTTCATTATGACTAAGACAGGGCTTGGAGTTTTTCATCTCCCTTGTCCTTTGACCTCCTGTGCCAATGGTTGCCTTTATATATATTGGATGAGTTGGGTTTTGTGTGTGCTTAGCTAGAGAGACAAATTAAGCTTTCACGTAACTTACCCCTCTCACACCCCCCAACTAGGCTATGAGATTTGAAATGACACATTCTCAGTCACCTTCAATCATGGCATGCACGACTCTTGAGACAGCTCACAATGTAACTATTTCCCACCTGTTGCCATGCCTTCCACTCTGAAATACATAAATAATTATGTATGATAGATATACAGCACTGTGTTTGGTGGTAGGTACTCTTATGCCCAAATCTATTAATATAGAACAATCTTCACATCAGCACCAACATGGACCTCTGGCCACAGCTTTAAAGATTTACCTGTCTTGTTTAGGAGAATCAACGTTTTTCTAAGGTGTTTGCTTTGACCTAGAGTACCCATGACAAGAAACAATACATTCACATTATATGTCACGGAAGGTACCAGGGCAGATTTGATCCGGTTGTACATAAACTGAAACTGCAAATCATGCATTCTTGTAATATGTGATTGATGAAGCAATTTGGTCCTATATGTTTTGGGAAGCAGTATTTTTATTGGGAAGCAAATAAGAGTGGTATGCACAAAAGTGAATTTTATATGTAGCCAAATTTGAGTTAAAATGCACATTTCGAATTGCAAACACCACTGATTTTGTTAGCTCCCACGCTAGATTTGCTTGTTCAGTTGTTGCATCTCTCTCCCTCGCATACCCTTGGCTTCAGTGCACAGGAATCTTTCAGTGTGGCATACACAGGAAAAAAACACAAAGAAAACATTGTTCACTCATAAACCTAACAAAAACATATTTCCCCTCTTTTAATCCAAAAACCTATCTACAGCCAGTTTAAACCAAGAAACAGGCCTAAAAATTAACATCACCTATTCTAGAAATGACTAGGCTTAATCATCAAGTAAAAACTAAGACGTCATACCTGCAAAGTCTCCCAAAACTGAGTATTCCATCTCTCACTTCTAAGAATGCTGAAACCCTCCATTCCTTTGCCAGACTTCAGAAGAGTTGTATGAGCACTTACTCTCACATCTAGATGGGGTAAATTATATATTATCTGCCCTTTCTAAATTGACCGTAATTCCTTCCAGGAGGAGAGAGGGAAAAGAGAATCTGAAAAGCGCAGCTACACACACAGACAAAAGTGGACCCCCTGGTGAGAACACAATCCTCTATGTACTCGCATGCCCAACAACATACATCTTTCACTCAAGTTGTAGTGAAGGGTCGACAACCATAGCTAGCTACACAGATTTTACTAGGTTGGGGCAGTAAGAAGTGTCACCAAAGGATTGCAAGAAAAAAGGTTTATATCCCTAAACTATAACCAGCTGCCACTAGTTTGCAGTCATCTCATGGTCTGGTCTTGGGGACAGTAGGTGCCTATGTTTCAATTTGTGTGCATCACCGTCCCCAATAAAGTTTAGTACTCTGTTGGGCACAAGTATCCCAAGATCTCTGTGTGGCACCTCTTGATGAACTTGTGACACTAATCTTAGAAATGGTGACATCAGGAGAGCATAGGATAAATGAGTTATTTCTACGCCTCCGAGCAGTGGCTTAAGATCAGTAATGAAGCTGTCTTAAAAACTGTCAGTAATAGAAAAAAATGTCAACATTTCCAGTTAGGCTACTTATGGTAATTGCAGTTGTTTTTGCTAGAGGGTCCCGGTCAGTGCCCCATCAAGAAACACTTATTTCCGCCTGGGGTATTTTCTACCACTGTGTTAACATTTACAGCTGATTCTAAAAACACCACCATCTTAGCTACTAAAAATCAGAAGCGATGTGTTTCACAAATGTTATTGTTAACACCATTAATAATTAACACCGGCAGTAGTTACCACCAGTAAATACAGCAGGAACATGGGTACGAATTGATTTGTTCATCTCTATTAACATTACTTTAGACTTTATGACTCTAAAGCAAATGGCTACAACTGCACTTTAAATTATTTTTTGGATGTCTATGTCTTTTAAAAATACACTATATGTGACTTTATTTCCTTAACACTGAACAGATATATTTCCTCATGCTGGAGAAATGAATTAACTAATTATGCATATCCAAATGCCGGGGGCCTATGTTTATATGAATTTTATTATTGAGTTAAATGATCAAGGTCCTACTGAACACAATTATTTCAAACAACATCCACTGAAAATGTAAGTGTGCTATTCTGGAAAATTACAAATAGAAAAAGTGGTTTGGGTAGCTAATATAACTACTACTCTATCTTTTTATTAAAAAATATTGATTAGACGGGATCCAATAATAGTCATAAAATTAAAACAGTAAATCAGTTGATTGTCTATACGTAGCCTGCACAGTCTATAAGGGAAGAGATTGTATGAGAAATGTCATCTTTCACACTTTTTAATTTGAACCAGCATACCAATCTGCTGAGGTGTGTGAAAATGATTCATTTACATTTCAGGACACTTTCCATTTTATTTTTGTTTTGGGTGGAGCAGATCTATTTTCAAAATATAGATACCTGTTTGCCTCTCCTTTCCAAAGAGGAGAACAAAGTAAAGCAGTTCTTATAAACTGTGCTATGCAAAATATTGTTTGGAACCTGGAAGATTTATAATTACATGTATAATTTATATTTGCTAATAAAATGCCCATCCACTTTTATACTCCCATGAGTTTAATTTATGCCTGCTGATTTCAGAAATATACATTTAGACAAAAATGAATCCAGTAAAGAATTTAAAGGATTTTCCTTCTCAATTCGTTGTTGTACCATAGAAAATTAAAAAATAAAATATTCATTTTTTATATGTAAGTAAGTTTGTGATATTTATATAATACTAACCCTCGCAAAAGGCAGACGAGCACTTTACAGGGTTTTAAATATACGTCCTTATATCATTTTAGAGTGTTTCCAAGTTTTTACGACCACGCACATGTATTAACAGGGGGACAATTTCATTTTTAGCGAAACCAGCATTTAGCCCTGAGCCTTTTAATCTTACAATTTCCCCAATGATAAACGATGGCCTTGAATACCAAATTATGTTTTTAGGATTACTTTATTTATGGATTCATTAAGCTTTTCTCTGGACTGACATTGTGGGCTGAGTCAGTGAGGCTACATCACATTAGGAGAATACTGGGCTGCCAGTGGTTGACTGGATGCTTCCTTCTTTGGACCTATGTCTACACTGAAACTATGTGGTGGCATTATTAATAGCTTGGACCTATTTCACGGCCCTGATTGTGTAAAGACTGCTTGTAAGCGATGGCTTTCATCTACATTTCCTCAATAATTGGTCATAATGACAAGTGTTTATTGCAAGTGATGGAGCAGGGGAAAACAAAATATTTTTTTTTTCTACCCCTTGGAAGTTAATGACCCCATAACGATTAATGATACTAACCGTTTGAAACGCATGAACTAATCAACAAATGCACCTTTTATTAAACATTACACGTGGGCAACTTGCTGGCATTGCAAAATCTAATTTATTTACAAATGTGAAGCAAAATAACATGAGTATTGTGATTTGAGTAGTAAATAGAGTAAATTGCATGATTTGTGTTGCGTAGTAAAATTGTACTGTGGCAAAGAATGCAGATGGTAAGTAAAATGGTTTAAATGTCGCTTCTGCTAGGTAATACCTAACACGGGTCTTTAGAATGGCAGGTGGTAAACAGAAAGGCTTATTTTCCATGTTTAATTACTGTTGTGTTTGTTCTTATATTAGTTTTGTTCGGGCCTGCTAGGCCGTGCTTCGAAAATGGCCGCTGGAAAAGGATGAGGTCGCGTGCGCTGAATAAAATGGCCCCCGCGCATGAGCAGAGTGAATGCTCCAGTCACGTGTATGTGGCCTGTGCCCGGAGTGAGAGATGTCAAGGCCAGTCTGACCTGCAATAAGGATCGTGCCAAGAGTTCAGCACATATGCATGGGAACGGATGAGAAAAGGGAGCGACAGAGGATGAACTAATATGTGACCATCGGAGTTTGTTACAAATTACATTAACAAATTGAATTACCTTTGGACATTGTTGATCATGAGACTTAATGAATGCGTTATTGTCCCCAAACCGGTTCGAACAAGGAGGGCGATGAGGTGACCATCACCACCCCTCCAATGGGCCAATTAGCGTGATTTCTGCCCCTAAAGATTGCAACTTTAAGTGTAGCGAGTCAGAGAATAGGGTATAAGAGAGTCTGCTCTTACGTTGAACATGGTTCGCTTCTTCTATCCTGATGCTGCGAGAGACTCTGTCATTTTGGACTTCGGACTTTGACTGGGGAAGGAACGAGACCGTTGCAGGAGTTGCCCGGGAGGAGATTGCATCCGAGGAGGTTAGCGGGACAGTCAGTCAGTTTTTGGGAGTCCCATCCTGTGACCTGCGGTTCATCTTTCTTTCCTGGTGAACCATTCTTGTCATCGCCCTATGGCCAAGGGTAATGAGTATTTTTCGTCTCTATTCTCAAAATTTTACTTAAATGCTTACTGATATTTAAATGTATTTGCCTAATTATGATCTTTACTTATTTGCTCAAAGAATTTAGATAAAATTATATGCTAACTCTAAATGAGTCTGTGGTTCTTTAAAATAAAATTGTGATTAATAAAATGTTAAAGGTTTTAATTGTGATTGAGCTGGACTTAATCTCCATCAACTGATTCTACTAGTTGGTCCATCGACCGAATAGCGGATTACCTTGATGTTTAGGACCAACAGGATCCTAAGTTAATGTATATAATGTGTAGGTTTTAATTCTGTCATTTTTAATAAGGTACCCCGTTTGTCCAGCAGCTCATTTTCCTTAGCGTATTGATCCAGAAAATTGAGTGAATGTTTGTATGCAGTGTTATGGGCCCCACCGACATTGGTTTTATATGATTAAGGTTGAGTAGATGTTTTTCTGGATTAGTGTCACAAGGAAAAATTTATATTAGCTGCGCTGGATCACAAGCCACTTTACATAGCTTCTTTTTATCAAATGCAATGAGGATGAGCCATAACATAGCCTTATAGCCCACCGCAGCGGGCTATACCGGCTATTAAAGGCCCGCTCCAGCATTAAACTTTAACTAGGGAGCGGGACTTTAGTAGCCGGTATAGCCCAGCTACGAAGGGCTATAAGGCTATTAGAACATTCTTCCACTAGAGGGCAGAATGTTCTAACAAATAAAACAAAGGCCTCTCGGAGCCCGAGGGGGTTTAAATCCCCTCGACCTCCGAGAGGCCTTTGTTCACAGCAACAGCTGTGAACAAAAGCAACATTGAAATGTTGCTCTGCGGGCCTTTACCGGCCCGTAGAAGCTGAGAGCACTCCATTGTATTCAATGGAGTGCTCCACATTCCAATGTTCTAATATCACTTATGAGTTCTGGAAGTAATACTAGAGTGGTAATTTCTACGCTGTCTTACATGTCTTTGTTATTCTGCCCTGCAACTGCCAACTCCCTGTTAGTAAAAGTGCAAAGTGGGCAGTCCTTTCTATCGATAAGTATATATGAATATAACCTGAATGCCCCATTTCACTCCCATTTTTGGGGTCTTGGGGATAATTCACAAAGGCATATAAGAGTGCGTAAAAGAGTAGTACAAGACTACTCTTTCGCGTACTCTTACATGAATCAGATGTTGCCTTTTTCTGAAGCTTCCCTGTTCACATTGGCTTCTGAACTGATGGCTCAAGCCCACCTTTAAATATAGTCCCACTTTGAATGAGGCTGGTGTCTGGCAATATTTAATAGCTGTGGTGGCTGAAGCCTTCTATCTGCTGTTCAAGGTGTGAAACTAACACTACAGTCCCATTCATTGCCTCTTTAATCCTCTTTAACCACCAAGGTGTTTGGACTAGCTGAAGGAGACCAGTGGCTGGTTAGCTTCTCAATCACTTTCCAAACACTTAATTTCCTCCCTCCTCTTCTTGTTGAGCATAGTCAGGTTGGTCTGTTCGCTTTTCATGGACAGGACCTTTCTTTTTCTCCTTCATTATTTGCAATGCCATAGTCATTTGATTACCATAAGGAGGGACAATCAGCAATGGTAGACAACAGGATTAATATAAATGTACCGGATTTCTTGATCTTGCTTCTGCAAGAAATAGTGTGGTAGACAACAATTTTGAAGTGTATTACAGTAAGTTAGACCATTGTCTAGGTGGGTATCTTTAAGTCTGCAGTAATGACTAAGGATGGAAGAAAAAAGATGGATAAATTGCTTGGTCCAGACCTGGCCCTCATTGGTTTTAGGTCTGACTACACACACACACACACATACACGCACGCATGCACGCACGCACGCACGCATGCACTCATGCACACAGAGGGCCCGATTCACAGAACTAACTTACGACAAAATCCTAAACTTACTACCATTTTGGTATTCACAGAATGAACTTACTTATTTTGGTATTCACAGAATAAACTTACTCATTTTGGTATTCACAGAAGACACTTACACATTTTGTGTAACTTACACATTTTGTGTAACTTACTCATTTTGTGAAACTTACACATTTTGTATAACTTACACATTTTGGTATTCACAGAAGGCACTTACTCATTGATGAGTAAGTGCCTTCAGTGAATACCAAAATGACTAAGTTAATTCTGTGAATACCAAAATTGTTGTAAGTTCATTCTGTGAATACCCAAATGTGTAAGTTCATTCTGTGAATACCAAAATTGTTGTAAGTTCATTCTGTGAATACCCAAATGTGTAAGTTCATTCTGTGAATACCCAAATGTGTAAGTTCATTCTGTGAATACCCAAATGTGTAAGTTCATTCTGTGAATACCAAAATTGTTGTAAGTTTAGGATTTTGACGTAAGTTAGTTCTGTGAATCAGGCCCACATTGTTTTGCTAGGCTTTCCAGGAGGTTTTGTACCAGAACACAGCATCTCGTGGATCTCTAAATTTTTATGACAGGGCTTTTAAAGCAATGATCCTCAACGAGGCCTGCTACAGTGCCCTCTTGCTTCTCACCCCTCTATACCCAGTACACTGTTTCATCCGCTTCTGACACCATGAAGGATACTCTGGCGGCTGGTTTATGTTTTCTCCTCCACTGCTGCCACCATCACAACACCCCTGGCTGATTGTGCACTGCTTTAGCCCTTGAACAACCATTTCAACATGGCTGTTAAACATGTGTGTTGTGCAAATTAAGCAACGCACCTGTCTAGCAGCCATATTAGAATCTCATGGACCAACATTAAAATATGAACTGGAGCTGCTGGGTTGGGCCACTATACATGTGACTCTTTCTTTGTCCTAGCAGCAGTTACAGGACTGTGGTGACTGCTATCAATGACTCTGCTCTGCAGCCCGCACCTCCTCCCACAAAGCATCCACCACCTTCCTTAAGTGTAACTGACAGGCCGCTGCTCCTGTGTGCTAGTGGGGATACTGGAACAGATAGCACAAACAAATCAGCAACCAGGAAGGGTGCAGTGGGCGCACATTGAGAGGAGAGGGACATCCTGGACAACAGGGGCACAATGAACGATGGTGCCCAGGTACGGAGTTAAGAAACAACAAGGATAGGACGCTGGGACAAATGTGAAAGTAGAAGAAGGGCTGTACTGTGAGCATCAAGTACTGCCCATCTGGCTCCATGGCTCTTGCTTAATTTTAGAGTTCAGAGTATGCATCCTGGATTAATTTACCTCTATTTAATACAATAACTTCAAGCATGCATGATCCTAATGTCACTTATCATGAGTGAGCTATGATTATATATACAGAACTTGAGTTTTCCACAACTTGCAGAATCCTAATTTTGGGCATGCTGGATTACTTTTTTCTTTTAGTACATGATTCCCAGAAACTACTCTTTGTTACCTAAGGTAGGTCTAGAAGTATAATTAGTGCATTTCAAATGTTTGTGAAAGTCCACAATATATGGTTCTGACATTTAACTGAAAATGCAAATCAGACTATTGGCTTTGCCTTTTTGTACTATTTGATGGATTTTGACATGTGGGTGGGTTCTTTTATCTGTTTGTGTAACAATATTTTTACATCCTCCAAAAGTCCAGAATTATGCAGGAATTCCCTTAATGTCCTGATTCACAACAAATGGGGACCTAGGTCCCTAGGATATTGCTGTTGAATTTTTAGACTTGACAGCTTGAGCATGTTTCTTTAAACTTCTCTTGACAGATTGTCAGGTCAGATTCTACAAATCAATTTGGGCAACTTAGCAAAAGTGTTGATTACAACAATGGTAATGAAAGGTGTTGCACTAGAAAGATGTAGACTATTCCTGGCTCTTTAAAACCTCACAACAATATTTGACAATGTAGACAGAGCCCTGCCATGAGAAGCTCTCCTTTGTAGGAACACCTTCCCGGATTTCAATGATGCAACATTTTTAACTTTTTCAACAACTTATCCAGTGTAGTACTGTACACCTTGTAGTCAACAAAAGCATGAGTAAAGTGTGTAGGCTGGCACCATTTCTATTTAATAACTTGTTTTAGATCTGAAATATCACTTAACTCTGTTACTCTGAATGATCAAGCTTTAAATGGAATCACAGAGCACTGTCTAGTGTGTATGGATGATGTAGCATTGTTTTCACAAAATGAATGTGCCCTATTAAAGTATTAACAGCACTTGAGTCCCACTGTAGCAAAAAGAGCTTGCATCCTAATGAGTAGAAATGCAAGGTGATGGCAGTTGATAGTTCATAGGTACCTAAAAGAACATTACTACCCTGGTTCAGCTCGGTCTAAAGATTAGCAGTAATGGATTCTAGAGTGCTCACATATTGAAGAGCAATCCTATGCTATGTTATTTTATAATAATTTATAGAGCGCAAACAAATACCCATAGGTGTCAATGCGCTAGCTCAAGTGAGAGAGGCTGCTGTACTTTATTGATTTCCTAATTTGCAAAAAGACATGTTTTTAAAGCCTTCATAAGCATAAACAAATTTGAAATGGCTCTGACATGGGAAGGAAGTAAATTCTATTCTTTTGACATTGAGGTTGATCCAGCGCGGCTAATATAAATTTTTCCTTGTGACACTAATCCAGAAAAACATCTACTCAACCTTAATCATATAAAACCAATGTCGGTGGGGCCCATAACACTGCATACATACATTCACTCAATTTTCTGGATCAATACGCTAAGGAAAATTAGCTGCTGGACAAACGGGGTACCTTATTAAAAATGACAGAATTAAAACCTACACATTATATACATTAACTTAGGATCCTGTCGGTTCTAAACATCAAGGTACTCCGCTATTCGGTCGATGGACCAACTAGTAGAATCAGTTGATGGCGATTAAGTCCAGCTCAATCACAATTAAAACCTTTAACATTTTATTAATCACAATTTTATTTTAAAGAACCACAGACTCATTTAAAGTTAGCATATAATTTTATCTAAATTCTTTGAGCAAATAAGTAAAGTTCATAATTAGGCAAATACATTTAAATATCAGTAAGCATTTAAGTAAAATTTTGAGAATAGAGACGAAAAATACTCATTACCCTTGGCCATAGGGCGATGACAAGAATGGTTCACCAGGAAAGAAAGATGAACCGCAGGTCACAGGATGGGACTCCCAAAAACTGACTGACTGTCCCGCTAACCTCCTCGGACGCAATCTCCTCCCGGGCAACTCCTGCAATGGTCTCGTTCCTTCCCCAGTCAAAGTTCGAAGTCCAAAATGACAGAGTCTCTCGCAGCATCAGGATAGAAGAAGCGAACCATGTTCAACGTAAGAGCAGACTCTCTTATACCCTATTCTCTGACTCGCTACACTTAAAGTTGCAATCTTATGGGGCAGAAATCACGCTAATTGGTCCATTGGAGGGGTGGTGATGGTCACCTCATCGCCCTCCTTGTTCGAACCGGTTTGGGGACAATAACGCATACATTAAGTCTCATGATCAACAATGTCCAAAGGTAATTCAATTTGTTAATGTAATTTGTAACAAACTCCGATGGTCACATATTAGTTCATCCTCTGTCGCTCGATTTTCTCATCTGTTCCCATGCATATGTGCTGAACTCTTGGCACGATCCTTATTGCAGGTCAGACTGGCCTTGACATCTCTCACTCTGGGCACAGGCCACATACACGTGACTGGAGCATTCACTCTGCTCATGCGCGGGGGCCATTTTATTCAGCGCACGCAACCTCATCCTTTTCCAGCGGCCATTTTTGAAGCACGGCCTAGCAGGCCCGAACGAAACTAATATAAGAACAAACACAACAGTAATTAAACATGGAAAATAAGCCTTTCTGTTTACCACCTGCCATTCTAAAGACCCGTGTTAGGTATTACCTAGCAGAAGCGACATTTAAAGCCATTTTACTTACCATCTGCATTCTTTGCCACAGTACAATTTTACTACGCAACACAAATCATGCAATTTACTCTATTTACTACTCAAATCACAATACTCATGTTATTTTGCTTCACATTTGTAAATAAATTAGATTTTGCAATGCCAGCAAGTTGCCCACGTGTAATGTTTAATAAAAGGTGCATTTGTTGATTAATTCATGCGTTTCAAATGGTTAGTATCATTAATCGTTATGGGGTCATTAACTTCCAAGGGGTACCAAATTTTTTTTATTTTGTTTTCCCCTGCTCCATCAAGGTCAAAAAGATCCCCCTCCCACCCCCTCCCCGTCCCCCCCAATTTGTAAGCCTGAATTTGTGACCACCAATTTCCGGGCACATACAGATCAAAGATTTCTCCTTGGTCTATACCGTTTGAAGGAATGCTGCCGAAAGTCAGGGCCAGTGCCAAGGAGGGCCTTATGGGCCAGAAATAGTGCCTTAAATTTACCACGTTGCCTGACAAATGAAGTTTAGTGATGACCTGGGAAATAGACTTGTGTTTAGGGATGTGGGCCAAGGTTCTGGAAACTGCATTCTGTAATACCTGTAGCCTTTTTAAATGTTGATGCTGCATATTAAGAAAAAGGGGATTGCAATAATCTAATTTGGCTAACACTAAAACCGAAATTACAGTTTTTGGGAATTTACAGGAATAAAAGGAAAAACTTTTTTCAGCATCCTGAGGATTAAAAAAGCAGAAGATGTAACTGCATTAACCTGTAGTCCAAATGTTAGTTTGTTATCCATGACCAAACCTAGGTTTTTTGCCTTCCTCACTGGAACAGGAAGCAAACCCATTTCCTCAGGCCACCAAGATGGGGACCACCTCTGTTTTCCCGGAGGTGAGTTGTAGACAGTTTTGGTCCATCCACTTTCCAGTTGCTCTTATACAGTCATGGAAGTTTCTAACCCGCTTTTAAGGGGGTAGGACATAGCTACAACAATTTGAGTGTCACCTGCATAGGAGGTAAGATCCAAACCAAACAATTTTATCAATGCTGCCAGTGGTTTAACAAATGTTAAATAAAGTGGGACTGAGGACAGATCCCTGTGGAACTCCACATGACAGACAGAACGGTTCAGAGACATAAGAGTCCAAGGCCCGTGTTTGTCTCCTTCTTGATAGAAATGACTTAACCAGTTTTAGCACAGAGCTCCTGATCCCGACAGCCCAGGGACAGTCGACCTTAGTCTTATGGTCAACCATATCAAAGGCTGTCAATACATCAATCAATCAATCAATCAATCAGGGGTTTGTTAAAGCGTGACTACTCACCCGTAAGGGTCTCAAGGCGCTAGGGGTGGGGGGGGGTGCAGGTTCCATCCATCAAGGAGGGGGTCTGTCGAAAAGCCAGGTTTTGAGGTTTCTTGCAAAGATGGGGAGCGATGTTGTCTGTCTGAGGTGGAGCGGAAGGGCGTTCCATGCTTTGGCCGCGAGGAAGGAGAAGGAGCGGCCTCCCGATCTGGTCTTTCTGGTGCGGGGGACCACGGCGTAGGAGAGCTGGGCTGATCGTAGGGTCCTTTGGGGTGCGTGGAATTTGAGTCGGCTGTTCAGGTATGCTGGTCCGGTGCCGTGGAGGGCCTTGTGTTCGTGGGTGAGCATCTTGAAGGTGATTCTCGCCTCGACAGGGAGCCAGTGGAGTGTGCGCAGGTGCTGGGAGATGTGGCAGTGTTTTGGCAGGTTGAGGACCAGTCTTGCGGCGGCGTTCTGGATGTTCTGTAGCTTGCGGGTGAGGTTTTTGTTTATTCCGGCGTAGAGTGCGTTGCCGTAGTCGAGTCTGCTGGTGACCAGGGCGTGAGTGATGGTCTTTCGGTGTTCGAGGGGGATCCATTTGAAGGTCTTACGAAGAAGGCGGAGGGTGTGGAAGCAGGAAGACGAGACAGAGTTGATCTGGCGCTCCATTTTGAGCTCGGAGTCCAGGATGATTCCCAGGTTGTGTGCGTGGTCCGTGGGGGTTGGTTGGTTTCCAAGGGCGGGGGGCCACCAAGTGTCGCTCCAGGCATCGGGGTTTGGGCCCATGATGAGTACTTCTGTTTTGTTGGTGTTTAGTTGTAGGCAGCTGTTTTTCATCCATTTGGCGACGGCTTCCATGCCTTCTCGAAAGTTGCGTCTGGCGGTGTTGGGCTCGTTGGATAGGGAGAGGATGAGCTGGGTGTCGTCTGCGTATGACACGATGTTGAGTCCGTAGGTTCTGACGATGGGGGCGAGTGGAACCATGTAGACGTTGAAGAGCGTCGGGCTGAGGGAGGAGCCCTGGGGGACTCCGCAGGTGGTAGGTGTGGGGTCCGAGAGGAATGGGGGGAGTCTGACCCGCTGCGTCCTGCCGGAGCGGAAGGAGCGGATCCAGTCGAGGGCCTTGTCCTGGAATCCTGCGTCGTAGAGTCTGCATATTAGGGTGCGGTGGGAGACTGTGTCGAACGCCGCTGATAGGTCGAGGAGGATGAGGGCTACTGTTTCTCCTTTGTCCAGTAGGGTGCGGATGTCGTCGGTTGCGGCGAGGAGGGCGGTTTCCGTACTGTGGTTTTTTCTGAAGCCGGATTGGGAGGAGTCGAGGATGTTGTGTTCTTCAATGAATGTGGCGAGCTGGCTGTTGATGGCTTTCTCGATGACTTTCGCTGGGAACGGGAGTAGGGAGATGGGTCTGTAGTTTTTGAGGTCGGTGGGGACCGCTGAGGGTTTCTTTAGGAGGGGGTTGACCTCGGCGTGTTTCCAGTCATCGGGGAACGAGGCGGTCGCCAGGGAGCGGTTGATGGTGTGGCGGAGCATGGGTGCGATGGTGTCGGCGGCTCTGTTGAAGATGTGGTGGGGGCCCGGGTCCGTGGGGGCCCCTGAGTGGATTGACTTCATTGTCTTCAGTGTGTCTTCGGTGGTGAGGGCTGTCCAGTCGTCAATCTCTGGTTTCCGGGTGTCGTGGGTGGTTGGTGAGGGTTCAGTGTGTTGGTTGTCTTCGTCGAAGTTGTCATAGATGCTCTTTATTTTGTGGTGGAAAAAGGTGCTGAGTTTGTCGCAGAGGTCTTGTGAGGGAGGGATGTCGGTAGACTCGCTAGTGGGTTGGGCGAACTCCTTGATGATGCTGAAGAGTTCCTTGCTGTTGTGCGCGTGGGTGGAGATTCTGTCTTCAATCGCTTTTTCCTCGTTTCTCTGATGAGTTGATGGTGGGCGTTGGTGGCGGCTCTGAAGTGGTCGTGGGCTTCTGTGGATTTGGTGTTCCTCCAGGCCTTTTCGAGGTGGCGGCATGTGCTTCTGGACTCTCGAAGTTCGGTGGTAAACCATCTGGCTTTCTTGGCGCGGGTATTGTTGTTTTTCTTGAGGGGGGCTATGGTGTAGGTGCTGTCCGAGATCCATCTATGCAGGGTTCGGGCTGCGGTGTTGGGGTCGTCGTTTTCCGCGATGGTTGGGGTGGAGTTGTTGAGTGAGGAGGTGAGCTGGTCGTCGGTGATTTTGGTCCAGTTTCTTCGTGGAAGCAGGTGCTGGTGTCTGTGGATGGTGGGTGTTCTGAAGGTGAAGTGGACGCAACGATGGTCGGTCCATGGGAGTTCGGTGGTGTGTCTGAAGGTGATGGAGTTTCCTGTAGTGAAGAGGGGGTCGAGGGTGTGTCCTGCTGAGTGCATGGGCTCGGTCACAATCTGGCGCAGTCCAATGTTGTGGAGGTTATCCAGGAGGGATGTGGTGTTGGGGTCCAGTTGGTTGTCGAGGTGGAAGTTGAGGTATCCTAGCAGGGTGTAGTTGGTGGATGCGATGGCCTGCGGGGAGATAATGTCCGTGATGGAGTTGACGAAGGGTCCGCGGGGTCCAGGGGGTCGGTAGATGAGTGTTCCTCAGAGGGTGGCGGTGGGGCTGGCCAGTATCTTGAAGTGAAGGTGTTCCATCAGTTCTGTGGGCTCGTCAGGGAGTGTGCTCAGGTGGAGGCTGGATTTGTGGACGATGGCGATTCCTCCTCCTGGGCGGGTGGGGCGGTCCTTCCTGGAGATCTTGTATCCTTGGGGGATGGCGATGGCGATGTCCAGTCCCGAGGTGGTGTTGGTCCAGGTTTCGGTGAAGAACGCTACGTCCGGGGTGGTGCTGTCGAGGAGGTCCCAGATTTCTGTGGCATGTTTGTGGAGGGATCGGACGTTGAGGAGGATGCATTGAAGGGTCTTCGGTTCAGTTGTATTCTTGTGGGCGGGTTGTGCTGGATCCGTGTTCTTGGCGGTGCTGCAGGTGTGCCGGCAGCAGTGACAGCTGAAGGGTCCGTGGGAGTCGGCTGGTGATGCTAGCTTGCAGTTGTTGTTGCGGCCTGGGTTGAGTGCGTGGAGTGCTGCTGGGTCGTAGCGTTGGAGGGGCGGAGGTCCAGGGTTCCTGGCGCTGGTCGCGGTCGGGTCGCGGACGGGCGCAGACGGGCTTGCCTTTGACACGTCTTCGGCGCGCCAGCGTCGCGCGGCCGCTGTGCGGCCGCGCAGTGGCCGCCATTAAGTAGGGGTCGGGGAGGGCTGGACAGCTGGGAGGCGGGGAGGGGAGCTGGATTGGGCCGGTCACGCTGGGGGGGAGGGGCCGCGGGGGCAGCAGCGGCGGGGAAAGGTAAAGGGAGGAAATAAGGGATAAAGAAAAAAGGGAAAATAGGCAGAAATAAGGCACAAAAGAGCAGAGATGCAGAAAGGTGAAAGATAAGAGGGTAGAAAAACGAGTGAAGACTAGTGAAAGGGCAGAGCGAGAGGAAGGGAAAATGAGCAGAAATAAGGCACAAAAGAGCAGAGATGCAGAAAAGTGCAGAAAGGTGAAAGATAAAAAGGGTAGAAAAACGAGTGAAAGAGCAGAGTTAGAGGAAGGAGACAGAGGTCCACTGGACCACCAGGGATGAGGCGCAGGGAAACCTGCGGGTGGAGGAGGGCCTCGATCACCAACACTCGAGAGTGCAGGGGCAGGGGCAGGCCTCACTTAATGGTGGAGCTGCGAGGGTGGGAGAGCAATTTCACTGACAATGAGTCAGTGGTCTTGCTCGCCTGTCCCCGCAGTGGCCGCCATTAAGTAGGGGTCGGGGAGGGCTGGACAGCTGGGAGGCGGGAGCGGGGAGGGGAGCTGGATTGGGCCGGTCACGCTGGGGGGGAGGGGCCGCGGGGGCAGCAGCGGCGGGGAAAGGTAAAGGGAGGAAATAAGGGATAAAGAAAAAAGGGAAAATAGGCAGAAATAAGGCACAAAAGAGCAGAGATGCAGAAAGGTGAAAGATAAGAGGGTAGAAAAACGAGTGAAAACTAGTGAAAGGGCAGAGCGAGAGGAAGGGAAAATGAGCAGAAATAAGGCACAAAAGAGCAGAGATGCAGAAAAGTGCAGAAAGGTGAAAGATAAAAGAGGGTAGAAAAACGAGTGAAAACAAGTGAAAGGGCAGAGCGAGAGGAAGGGAAAATGAGCAGAAATAAGGTACAAAAGAGCAGAGATGCAGAAAAGTGCAGAAAGGTGAAAGATAAACAAGAGTAGAAAAACGAGTGAAAGAGCAGAGTTAGAGGAAGGAGACAGAGGTCCACTGGACCACCAGGGATGAGGCGCAGGGAAACCTGCGGGTGGAGGAGGGCCTCCATCACCAACACTCGAGAGTGCAGGGGCAGGGGCAGGCCTCACTTAATGGTGGAGCTGCGAGGGTGGGAGAGCAATTTCACTGACAATGAGTCAGTGGTCTTGCTCTGCCTGTCCCCGCAGTGGCCGCCATTAAGTAGGGGTCGGGGAGGGCTGGACAGCTGGGAGGCGGGAGCGGGGAGGGGAGCTGGATTGGGCCGGTCACGCTGGGGGGGAGGGACCGGCGGAGGCAGCAGCGGCGGGGAAAGGTAAAGGGAGGAAATAAGGGATAAAGAAAAAAGGGAAAATAGGCAGAAATAAGGTACAAAAGAGCAGAGATGCAGAAAGGTGAAAGATAAGAGGATAGAAAAACGAGTGAAAACTAGTGAAAGGGCAGAGCGAGAGGAAGGGAAAATGAGCAGAAATAAGGCACAAAAGAGCAGAGATGCAGAAAAGTGCAGAAAGGTGAAAGATAAAAGAGTGTAGAAAAGCGAGTGAAAACAAGTGAAAGGGCAGAGCGAGAGGAAGGGAAAATGAGCAGAAATAAGGCACAAAAGAGCAGAGATGCAGAAAAGTGCAGAAAGGTGAAAGATAAAAAGGGTAGAAAAACGAGTGAAAGAGCAGAGTTAGAGGAAGGAGACAGAGGTCCACTGGACCACCAGGGATGAGGCGCAGGAAACCTGCGGGTGGAGGAGGGCCTCGATCACCAACACTCGAGAGTGCAGGGGCGGGGGCAGGCCTCACTTAATGGTGGAGCTGCGACGGTGGGAGAGCAATTTCACTGACAATGAGCCAGTGGTCTTGCTCGCCTGTCCCCGCAGTGGCCGCCATTAAGTAGGGGTCGGGGAGGGCTGGACAGCTGGGAGGCGGGGAGGAGAGCTGGATTAGGCCGGTCACGCTGGGGGGGAGGGGCCGCGGGGGCAGCAGCGGCGGGGAACGGTAAAGGGAGGAAATAAGGGATAAAGAAAAAAGGGAAAATAGGCAGAAATAAGGCACAAAAGAGCAGAGATGAAGAAGGTGAAAGATAAGAGGGTAGAAAAACGAGTGAAAATTAGTGAAAGGGCAGAGCGAGAGGGAGGGAAAATGAGCAGAAATAAGGCACAAAAGAGCAGAGATGCAGAAAAGTGCAGAAAGGTGAAAGATAAAAGAGGCTAGAAAAACGAGTGAAAACAAGTGAAAGGGCAGAGCGAGAGGAAGGGAAAATGAGCAGAAATAAGGCACAAAAGAGCAAAGATGCAGAAAAGTGCAGAAAGGTGAAAGATAAAAAAGGGTAGAAAAACGAGTGAAAGAGCAGAGTTAGAGGAAGGAGACAGAGGTCCACTGGACCACCAGGGATGAAGCGCAGGGAAACCTGTGGGTGGAGGAGCGCCTCGATCACCAACACTCGAGAGTGCAGGGGCAGGCCTCACTTAATGGTGGAGCTGCGAGGGTGGGAGAGCAATTTCACTGACAATGAGTCAGTGGTCTTGCTCGCCTGTCCCCGCAGTGGCCGCCATTAAGTAGGGGTCGAGGAGGGCTGGACAGCTGGGAGGCGGGAGCGGGGAGGGGAGCTGGATTGGGCCGGTCACGCTGGGGGAGGGGCGCGGGGGCAGCAGCGGCGGGGAAAGGTAAAGGGAGGAAATAAGGGATAAAGAAAAAAGGGAAAATAGGCAGAAATAAGGCACAAAAGAGCAGAGATGCAGAAAGGTGAAAGATAATAGGGTAGAAAAACGAGTGAAAACTAGTGAAAGGGCAGAGCGAGAGGAAGGGAAAATGAGCAGAAATAAGGCACAAAAGAGCAGAGATGCAGAATAGTGCAGAAAGGTAAAAGATAAAAGAGGGTAGAAAAACGAGTGAAAACAAGTGAAAGGGCATAGAGAGAGGAAGGGAAAATGAGCAGAAATAAGGCACAAAAAGCAGAGATGCAGAAAAGTGCAGAAAGGTGAAAGATAAAAAGGGTAGAAAAACGAGTGAAAGAGCAGAGTTAGAGGAAGGAGACAGAGGTCCACTGGACCACCAGGGATGAGGCGCAGGGAAACCTGCGGGTGGAGGAGGGCCTCGATCACCAACACTCGAGAGTGCAGGGGCAGGGGCAGGCCTCACTTAATGGTGGAGCTGCGAGGGTGGAGAGCAATTTCACTGACAATGAGTCAGTGGTCTTGCTCGCCTGTCCCCGCAGTGGCCGCCATTAAGTAGGGGTCGGGGAGGGCTGGACAGCTGGGAGGCGGGAGCGGGGAGGGGAGCTGGATTGGGCCGGTCACGCTGGGGGGGGAGGGGCCGCGGGGGGCAGCAGCGGCGGGGAAAGGTAAAGGGAGGAAATAAGGGATAAAGAAAAAAGGGAAAATAGGCAGAAATAAGGCACAAAAGAGCAGAGATGCAGAAAGGTGAAAGATAAGAGGGTAGAAAAACGAGTGAAAACTAGTGAAAGGGCAGAGTGAGAGGAAGGGAAAATTAGCAGAAATAAGGCACAAAAGAGCAGAGATGCAGAAAAGTGCAGAAAGGTGAAAGATAAAAGAGGGTAGAAAAACGAGTGAAAACAAGTGAAAGGGCAGAGCGAGAGAAAGGGAAAATGAGCAGAAATAAGGCACAAAAGAGCAGAGGTGCAGAAAAGTGCAGAAAGGTGAAAGATAAAAGAGGGTAGAAAAACGAGTGAAAACAAGTGAAAGGGCAGAGCGAGAAGAAGGGAAAATGAGCAGAAATAAGGCACAAAAGAGCAGAGATGCAGAAAAGTGCAGAAAGGTGAAAGATAAAAAAGGGTAGAAAAACGAGTGAAAGAGCAGAGTTAGAGGAAGGAGACAGAGGTCCACTGGACCACCAGGAATGAGGCGCAGGAAACCTGCGGGTGGAGGAGGGCCTCGATCACCAACCACTCGAGAGTGCAGGGGCAGGGGCAGGCCTCACTTAATGGTGGAGCTGCGAGGGTGGGAGAGCAATTTCACTGACAATGAGTCAGTGGTCTTGCTCGCCTGTCCCCGCAGTGGCCGCCATTAAGTAGGGGTCGAGGAGGGCTGGACAGCTGGGAGGCGGGGAGCGGGTAGGGGAGCTGGATTGGGCCGGTCACGCTGGGGGGAGTGGCCGCGGGGGCAGCAGCGGCGGGGAAAGGTAAAGGGAGGAAATAAGGGATAAAGAAAAAAGGGAAATAGGCAGAAATAAGGCACAAAAGAGCAGAGAGTGCAGAAAGGTGAAAGATAAAGCGGGTAGAAAAACGAGTGAAAACTAGTGAAAGGGCAGAGCGAGAGGAAGGGAAAATGAGCAGAAATAAGGCACAAAAGAGCAGAGATGCAGAAAAGTGCAGAAAGGTGAAAGATAAAAGAGGGTAGAAAACGCAGTGAAAACAAGTGAAAGGGCAGAGCGAGAGGAAGGGAAAATGAGCAGAAATAAGGCACAAAAGGGCAGAGATGCAGAAAAGTGCAGAAAGGTGAAAGATAAAAAAGGGTAGAAAAGCGAGTGAAAGAGCAGAGTTAGAGGAAGGAGACAGAGGTCCACTGGACCACCACGGATGAGGCGCAGGGAAACCTGCGGGTGGAGGAGGGCCTCGACCACCAACACTCGAGAGTGCAGGGGCAGGGGCAGGCCTCACTTAATGGTGGAGCTGCGAGGTGGGAGAGCAATTTCACTGACAATGAGTCAGTGGTCTTGCTCGCCTGTCCCCGCAGTGGCCGCCATTAAGTAGGGGTCGGGGAGGGCTGGACAGCTGGGAGGCGGGAGCGGGGATGGGAGCTGGATTGGGCCGGTCACGCTGGGGGGAGGGGCCGCGGGGCAGCAGCGGCGGGGAAAGGTAAAGGGAGGAAATAAGGGATAAAGAAGAAAGGGAAAATAGGCAGAAATAAGGCACAAAAGAGCAGAGATGCAGAAAGGTGAAAGATAAGAGGGTAGAAAAACGAGTGAAAACTAGTGAAAGGGCAGAGCGAGAGGAAGGGAAAAGGAGCAGAAATAAGGCACAAAAGAGCAGAGATGCAGAAAAGTGCAGAAAGATGAAAGATAAAAGAGGGTAGAAAAGCGAGTGAAAACAAGTGAAAGGGCAGAGCGAGAGGAAGGGAAAATGAGCAGAAATAAGGCACAAAAGAGCAGAGATGCAGAAAAGTGCAGAAAGGTGAAAGATAAAAAGGGTAGAAAAGCGAGTGAAAGAGCAGAGTTAGAGGAAGGAGACAGAGGTCCACTGGACCACCAGGGATGAGGCGCAGGGAAACCTGCGGGTGGAGGAGAGAGCCTCGATCACCAACACTCGAGAGTGCAGGGGCAGGGGCAGGCCTCACTTAATGGTGGAGCTGCGAGGGTGGGAGAGCAATTTCACTGACAATGAGTCAGTGGTCTTGCTCGCCTGTCCCCGCAGTGGCCGCCATTAAGTAGGGGTCGGGGAAGGCTGGACAGCTGGGAGGCGGGAGCGGGGAGGGGAGCTGGATTGGGCCGGTCACGCTGGGGGGGAGGGGCCACGGGGGTAGCAGCGGCGGGGAAAGGTAAAGGGAGGAAATAAGGGATAAAGAAAAAAGGGAAAATAGGCAGAAATAAGGCACAAAAGAGCAGAGATGCAGAAAGGTGAAAGATAAGAGGGTAGAAAAACGAGTGAAAACTAGTGAAAGGGCAGAGCGAGAGGAAGGGAAAATGAGCAGAAATAAGGCACAAAAGAGCAGAGATGCAGAAAAGT
Source organism: Calotriton arnoldi (assembly GCA_963921515.1). Lineage (NCBI taxonomy): Eukaryota > Metazoa > Chordata > Amphibia > Caudata > Salamandridae > Calotriton > Calotriton arnoldi. The sequence goes on along the minus strand of CAWUFW010024691.1, from coordinate 137 downwards.
GCAGAAAGGTGAAAGATAAAAAGGGTAGAAAAACGAGTGAAAGAGCAGAGTTAGAGGAAGGAGACAGAGGTCCACTGGACCACCAGGGATGAGGCGCAGGGAAACCTGCGGGTGGAGGAGGGCCTCGATCACCAACA